>VYXB01005975.1:929289-1014924 GCA_013397135.1 Pachyramphus minor | reverse complement strand
GGGGCGAGGGCCCGCGGTGTCTCATTGCCGCCTTCCCGCAGACATGTCGTGCCGGTCCCGGCTGGCCACCCTGAACGAGAAGCTGACGGCGCTGGAGCGGAGGATCGAGTACATCGAAGCCCGGGTGAGCAGCGGGGCGGTGGCGGGGTGGGGCGGGTGGTTCGGGCCGGGCCCAGGGCCGGCTGTGTCTGAGGCCTTTCCTCTTACCGTAGGTCACCAAGGGGGAGACGCTGACATAGGCCCGGGGCGGCCCCGGCCCCCCCGCTGGAGCACCACGGCCCCGCACCCCGCTCGGGGCCCGCCGCCACCGCCGCCGCCTCTGCTCGTGTTGCCAATAAACCGCTGTGCTCCTGCCCTGCCTGCTCTCTGCCTGCCTGCCTGCCTGGGGCCGGGCCAAGGGATGCCCGGCTCCCTGCCACCGTCCTGGATGTCCAGAGCCTGCCCCTCCATCTGCTCGATCCATGGGGTCTGGGCATGGTTCCTCCCCACACGTGGGGGCTGTGCCACAGGGGCCGCGGGCCTGGCTGTTGTCAGCTCTGGGAAGCACCTGACCAGCCTTTGAGGTGCTTTGTGCTCCTTCTGGGGTCACAGCAGAAATCTGGTGACCCCAGTGGTCTGGAGGATGTCTCAGCCTTCACGTGCACACAGCAGGGCAATGTGGGGACAGCAGGCTCACCTGGCGTGGTGCACAGTACACATGCCCCAGGAGAGAGCCCCTTGCCAGCACCTGGGAAGAGGTGCTTATCCTCCTCTCTGGGAGGCGAGTGGCAAGGAGAAGAAAGTCTCTCAGCCCTTCTCACCACTCCTTTCTTTATCTCAGTTTTTCAGTGGGCATCTAGATCTGCACACTCACTGCTCACATTTAGCGTTTGTTGGGGAGTCTGTGGAGTTGGTATCTACAGTAAAGGCTTTACTGCTTCCCAGTGGGCTTTAAATATCTTGGTATATTATTCTCCAACTGAAATTTATTTTTTTCATGATGACAATGTGATGTTTGCAGTGTTTACCAAGCACCTGGGTAACTTAATGTTCTTTATGTTTTGATGCTGTCTGACATCAGCTGGTTGCTCTTCAATATAGGTTCTCCTCCAAGCTCACAGTTTTGTTCTTCATAGAAGTCTCTGTGTTTTCCATTGTTTGACTAAGTGCTGCTCCAGGCTTTCCCCCAGCTCTCTCAGTGGTTACATTCAGGTTGGGCTGCACATCA
This sequence comes from Pachyramphus minor, assembly GCA_013397135.1. NCBI lineage: Eukaryota > Metazoa > Chordata > Aves > Passeriformes > Tyrannidae > Pachyramphus > Pachyramphus minor. The sequence continues at coordinate 1,013,717 of VYXB01005975.1, read as the reverse complement.
GGGAGGCCTGGCTGCTTTTGGTGCACAGTGCCCATGGAAATGAGAGCTTTATAGCAGTGCTGCAGAATTTCCAATGGAGTGGAGCAGCCACAATCATTGCAGTTCTCCACAGGGGCAATATCTAATGAAGGATAGTGCTGCCACACAAGACTGATGGTAGAGGGAAAGCAGCCTTTCTTGGCTCCAGGGTGGCTGCTCTGTAGCCCAGATACATCAAAAATGCTGCCATGGTCCATGCACTGCTTATTGTGGATGTGCTGGAGTGGAGTCCTGAGATCTCCATCCTTGGAGGTAACTCGGTACTTGACAAGTCCCTGAACTTTAAAGTTGGCCTGCTTTGGATGGGAGTTGGGGTGAGGTAGAGACCACCAGAGGTTCTTACCTAAATTATCCCAAGATTCTTCGCCCAAAGACTGAATGGGAGACAGAGGATACCACAGACGTTACTGGGACTGTGGCTGTTCTGGGCTGACCTTGTCAGATCCATTATTTGTTCCTGTTCCCAGCTCATAGTGTGCTGTGTCTCCCTTAGATCCCTCCCTGGTCTCCTGACAGGCTGTTGTAATGGTTCTCCCTTTTTCCTCAGACCCCAGGATTTCTCAAAGGCATAGGTTTTGCCACACGGTGTGGCCAACAGTTTTGGAATAGGGATCTGCTGGAAGGTACCACCTGTCTCAGGATATGTGTTCTCATGGAGCTTCAGCATTCTGGGATCAGCCTGTCTGGTTCATCTCCTGGCAGGAATGCTGGGCAGCTCACTGTGATACAGAGTTTTGCCCTTTGAGGGAGTCTTAGTAGTTCCCTAGAGCTCTGCAAGTCCAGGCTTTCTGGTTTGGGTGCTGCTTTTTCCAGGGTGTTTCTGGGGGGTGGAGGAGCCTCCTGGTCCTCAGGCTGTGACACTGCTTTTTCTAGCAGCTGCTGTGATGTGCAGCCATGTAAATATATGTAGCTCTGATTATATTTCATTATTTTAAGGACTGGGGAATTCTGTTTGCCTTTTTTCCTTTGTACTGTATTTTGGCTTTTTTTTTTTTTTTTCTGGAATATGATGCCCCAGGAACACACATTAAACTTTTCTGGAGTGGATTTGTGTATTCTAATTCAGAAGACTGATTTATGTGTTGTGTTAGTAGTGCTGTTATCCCCACAGCACCACTTAATGTAGCAGGAGATGGCAACATGTTCTGTTCCCTCAGAGCATGTCCTGAGAGAGCCAGGTGCTTGGGTGCCTCTGATTATTGGCATCTGAGACGTTTTGATGGTCTGAGACCTTTTCCCAGAGCCTGAACAGCACAGGAAGCTGGTTTTGGCTCCCTTACAAAGGTGCCAGAACAGGCATACAGAGCCTGAGCCAGTCTGTAGCTTGAGAAAGCTTCGCACTCAGATGGCAAATACAGGGTTTGTCATGCTCACTGCCTGCTGGAAAGGCAGCCAGACCTCATGGAGCGACTGGAACAGTGGGGCAGTCCCCATTTGAGGTCCTGAGGTTCGGGAATGAGCAGTAGTATTTTGATCTCGGGCAGGAGACAAGGTTGGCATCACCATTTTCGTGGTGTCAGCCAAAGAGGGAGATAGAGCTTGAATTCAAGCTTTGCGTAGCCCTCAAAGTTTGTAGTCTCTGTTCCAAAGCACATATTTTAAGATGAATGGATTGGATCAGACTGAAATAGTTCTAGCTTTTAGTAAATAACTTTTGGGCGCTCTCTGTGCCTACTGAGAGCAGAGTCTTGATTTTAGGAAACAGCTTTAAAGTCAAATGTACCTTTATCCCATTTATGTTGCAGGTGATTGAAGCTGATAATAATTCAGTGAGCTGAGGTGATCTCGAGAGCGGAATGTGTTAGGACACAGCTGAGGTGTTGAGAGAGAGCTGCACTTTGACCCTAATAAGTTGGCAAAGCTGAATTTTAAAGATCCCAAAAGATGGTGTCTGCTTGCATCCTGGTACTAAGGCACTGACAGCAGTGGGAGTCACTCCAGTAGTTTTCCCACAAAGAGAAGATTGGCCTTACCTGTCTGGGACTGCTGCTGATCCCCAGGTCAGTGAGCTGGGGGGGTCACAGCGGTATGGGAGGTCTCCAGATTCACTGAGATTTTTGTGTCCAGTTTCCAAAAGTGGCAGTACTACTCTGAGGACCTGGGACTTGGTCCTAGAGCACATTTAGCTTTAAGGTGTCAGCTCACCTTCCCCATCCCGCTCTCCCTGTGCAGTCTGACACAGCCTGTGCATTTTCACTTTCTCACAGAAACACAAAGCCAGTAGATGACAGAACCCTCTTTTTGAGAAAGGGAGGATTCTCTTGGGTATGTCCTGAAGCAAAAGTTTGAGAATAACATCCTGGGGAAACAACAGATAGATCAGACTTGGAGTCTTGCCGGTTTCAGCCACACCTGTGGCAGGTGTGAGGTTTGCCTTGGCCAGGGGATTCCAGCCAGGTTTGTTGGTGCAGCACGGAGCTGCTGGCTGAGCTCCAGCCCTGCTGTGCCAACAGGTAACCCCACATGTTGTGCCTTATTACCCCATAGCTTTTCTGCTTCCTGGCCTTGCCACTTCCCAGCACTGATCAGTGAGAAAGCGGTGTGAGGACAGGTCTCAGCCTGCCTTGCCCTGCTGACAGGGTTACAAAATGGGTTCTAGGACCAAACCCATTCCACAGAATGTCAGGATTAAATATTGAAATCCTTGGCATTGCTTCAAAGTCCTGAGGAAAGGGGCTTTATTAAGAGGGAGGATCAGCTGAAGCAGGGAATTGTCCCTCCAACTCCTTTTGCTTCCCAGGGAGTGCATGTTGCTCTGCTGCCTGTGGCTTTGCCTCCACAAGACACTTCCAGCCCTATTGCTAGACCAAAAGAAATAGAGATGGGAAGGGACCCCAGGGAACTGGGAGAACAAGGAAGAGGAGAGGCCCTGATTTTGAGCAGGTTTTTTTGCAGGTTGCTCCTGGAAGCAGTCCTTTGGGGAGAGTGTCCTCAGACCCCTTGATCCTTGTGCTTGCTGCAGCTTGGCTAGCCAGGCCAGGGGCTGGGTGCAGCTATTTCCCACTTCAGCCTGTATTTCTTGCCCCCTGACTCAGGGTGTAGCAAGTGCACCATTGGGATTGGTTTTCATCCTTTGTTTTTGCCTCCTCCAGGGACTATAAGAAGGCCAAAGCCCTGGCTCTGCTGTGGGAAAGGAGTACTTGCAGAGTGAGGTGTCACAGCTGGAAAGCGCAGAGGCAGCTGGTGAAACAGGAGAAAATGGTGTTGAGGGAGAGGAGAAGGGCTGGGTCGGTCTAGGTGTACCTTGGAAACTTAGTCATTAGCATGAGGTTCATGACTAAGGTACTGTGGGACTAAATATTACTTGCCCTTTATGGACTTATGCTTTGTGTTGGGGCCGCACTGTCCATCCCACTGATGGCGCTGGGTTTCAGCAGCCACCCTTTAACTAGAAAACTGCCCTTGTAGCTAAATTAAAAGGGGCAGCAGCCATTGCCCCAGAGGCTGGACAACCCCCTCTCTCCTGCAGAGCCTCATCTCTCAGAGTGATTTGTGAGCCGACCCATGACAAAGGGGAGCTCCCCTAATGAGGGAACACTAACATCATTACCCACAGCCTTTCAGGAGGGCATCTTGTCTTGTCTCAGTAGTGGAATCACTCATTCTTCAGCCTCAGGAGCTGTCCACAGTCCACAATATCACCTGAGGAGGACAAATAACCCTCCAAGGAATGAGTGATACATCTTGGCCAACACTTTCTGTTGATTTACCCTGTTCAGACAGGCCTGGTTCTTAAATTTAACAGGCTTTAGCTAAAATTTTACTGTGTTAATTTGAAATACTAATATAGTGAATTATGTATTATGGCAAGTAATTCCACAGAAGAGTACAGAATGAGAAGAAAAATTCCAAAAGATCTAAGTGAGGTACAAGGTTATGATCCACTCTCTCATAACGTTCTACAAAAGCTTTCATGGCTAAACCTCAGGCTTCCTCTCAACCAAAGCTGCCTTCTCGTGATCTCAGCATAACAGCGTGTGCAGGGTCTTACTAGTTCAGCAATGGCCTGAAAGGTGAGGGAATGGGTTGTACTTATTGCTTCTTGGTTTTTCCTACTCAAAAGTTTCAGAGTTTAAAAATGAAAAGGTGTCTGTAAATTAGCTGTAGCCTGCAAAATGCAGCTGACTGAGGCCTAATCCCCCTGCAGTTACCTGTGCTTTGTAGTCTCACAACAATTCTTGAAGCAGACTTTATTTAAAGGAAAATAAGTGGCCACTAAGTGAGTGCAGAGAAGGGACTAATTTAACCAACCCATTGGATAAAAGCCAGGGTAGGGCAAGAGGTGTCTTGGGAATGTTTTAATCTGTCAGAAATGTGATGACTAAAGGAGCAATTACTACTCTATGTACCATCCCTGGGCCCCTCCTACACTCATTTAGGAGTATTTCTACATTTCTCATGCAATCTGCCCATGTGACAAATCTGCACACACGCTGTACCCAATTAGTGTCAAGCATAAGAGCTGCTCTGCATGTGTCTCACCTCTCTAAACCCCTCCTGGAAGCAATTTTCTCAGCATACAAAGAATAAATCACCATTCTGCTAACTCTCTCAGAGGACAGTTCCCAAATAAGGGCCAAATAAATGCATGTAACATGATAAAACATTATAATTCATGAGATAATATTCTTCCCAGCAGAAGCAGATGTGGTTCCTTAGCTGCTTTAAGTGTTAAGTGTTACATGTAATTAAATATGGCAGGGTAGGTGAGACAAGGCATTGACCAGGTGCTTGTAGAAAACTGGTGAAGCGGCTTAAAAAAACCCCAAAGCCCAATTCTTCCCCCTTCTAAAAAAAATAAAAAAACCCCAAACAAACTGGAAAAGACAAATCTATGCATCTGTACTAAAGGAGGTATGACTGACTTTACTGGTGTCCCAGGCTCTCTTCATCAACAGATGAAGAAGTGAGGAGAGCAGAGGGAGGGCCCCCCACACCCCTCCTGGGGCACCAGCTGCACCAGGGTGAAACCGTTACCTTAATGTGACAAATGACTTAACATGGCCACACCTTGTGTAATCAATAGACACTGTGCTATTGGAATCCTGTGCCTGGGAGTCTCCTGTGACACCGCTGTCGCTCCGCACACCCATTTTCAGGTGACCAAGCATTGTTCTGCCTTTTTTGGCTCTGATGCACCAGAGGGATCTGCCCCTTGCTGTCCTACTCTTGTGGCCTTCTGCTGAAGGCTGACTGGGTTAGACACCATCACCTGCCAGTGAAGGAGCGGCTCCCCTAAACAGCCCTGGGGTGGCTCTAGTGAATGATTGTGCTGAAGGAGTGGCCCAGAAGGGCTGGGAGGGGAGCACTGATGAGCTTACTGTGGGTATGGGATGAGCAGAGCCAAGCATAGGCTTTGTGTATTCAGCACCCTCTCCTTGGCTGCTGGAGGTGGGAGGGAGGACCTTTCCCTTCCCTGTCAGGCATTCCACTTGTGCCTCCATCCCTGAGCCTGGGGATGCCCTGGGCAGGAGGGCAGCATACCTGGGCTTCTGAACCCCTGTCATGGTGCCACTGCTCAGCTTTATGGGAGCTCAGGGCCTTTCTCCTCAGAGTGGGATCCCTGCATTTCCAGTGTCCCTCATGTCCCAGAGAAGCCAAACAAGCAGGCCTGGGCCTGCAGCCCAAGCAGGAGCAGCTGTGGTGGAGCAGCCATGGGCAGGGGTGAGGGGTCCTGACTAGTCAGGGCTGCTGAGCCTATTGGTGCCTGAGGCAGGCTGGGAGCTGCCCAGCTCCTCTCCTTCATACTGGTGGGATTGGGCCTTGGCTGCCTTCCCCAGAGCTCATGGACATGAGAACACGCCTGGAGTGGGACTGGCAGTGGCCAGAGGATCCTGCGGAGCCGCCGCCGCTCACCCTGTGAGTCAGGAGTGGCCACGTCAGGCCCCAGCACCAGCCACAACACCTTCCCGCCCACCCGCCACCACAAGCCAGGGCTGGCACTGGGATCCCTGCCCCTGGCATCCTGAGCCATCACACAGCCTTGCAGGTGAGTGCTGGAGAGGGATTTGGGAGCTTCTTGGGGTCAAACTCGAGGTGTTTCAGGGTTGTGTCCTTGCTCTTGGTACATAGTTGGGTTGTTGGTTGCTGTCTGAGGCATCAAACTGCTGTACAAGTGTTCTGGTGCTGTGGGGGTGAGCCACGGGACTTCCCTGTAACCTCTGTGACTTCTTGACTCACCTTCCCCATCTTATAAATATTTTTTTTTCTTTAAAATCCTCATGGCAAGCCCTACACTTTACGAGAGGAAGATTTTTTTGCCTTAACTTCGACTACAAGCCTGAGCACTTCTGGCTTCTGATGAGCTCATTTTCTTCCCTTCAGAGCTTTGAAACGACCACAGAGAAGCGCACGGCATTGAAAGGAGAAATACAAACCAGGTGATTTCAAATGTTGTGTGTAAATGCTTATCGGAGCACTGCCATTCCCAGCAGAGCTGGAAAACAGGCAGCAAACCACTCTGGGTTTCCAGGTGTGGGGCTGGCAGCAGTGCAGCTGCCTTGTCTGGGCTTGCTGTGAAAGCCAGGAGAGGAAGTGCTGGAGCTGTGGCAAGGAGTGGATGGGTTGTGCCTGCTCTCTGCTCCGTGGGGCCAGCCCCAGACAGCCTGGGGAGCTGCCCTTCCTGCAGGGACACACTGGGTCTCTCCACATGCCTGTGTTCAAGGACACCGTAAAGAGTAAAAAGTCTTTTGAGTTTTGCTACTTCTGTGTCCCATTTCAGCTATATTTGACAACAGGAAGGCAAGCAGAGGGGTGGCAGAATTACCTCACTGGTGTCACAGCCTGAGGAGACTAGAGCAGGAATGGTTTCAAACCAAGCCAGTGTGGATAAGTTTTTGTTGTCTCACTGGTAGAAACAGCTTTCACCACAGCCCTCCAGGACATCTTCCCATGGAACCAGCTGCTATGACCTAAGATTTGCAGGTGTGCTTTGAGAAGTTGGTTTGGTTTGGTTTGGTTTTAGAGAAAGACAGGGAGGGACTTAACATTTAGGTTTGAAATAAAATTTAGCAAGATTTGGTGTTAGCATATAATTTAAAATGAAAAGTAAAAATAGTTTCAAGGGGACAAGGTTTAGGATTGCCTTGTTTTTGTCTTGAAGTCAAAACAACTTTATTTTGCTTTATTTACATTTTTGTAATCCGATTGAGCAATTTCCTTCAGATATCTTCCAGCAGCTAAGCGAAAGGTTTTTGTGTATGGCAGTTATTAGCCTAACTCTCTAAGTCTGACTTTGCACACAAATTTTATTCTAACTTGGTAAAAAGACCTCACTGCAATTAAGTTCTGATTTACTGTGGGGAAAGCAAGGTGAGGTCTGTTGTTTATGTCATTCTCCAGTGAGCTCATGGCCAGGTTGAAATGTCAGTATATTATCATCCTTTTGTCATTATGAGGTATAATCAACTAAATCACTTTTAAAATATACAATAACTAAGCACCTATACTTATCCTTTGTTTAGATCTGATTTTCTTTCCAGAAGAGCCACAGGGGAATTAACTGTGCATAGTCTAAGAGAAATTAAGTGCCCAACTTCCTTTGTTACGTAAATCTTGGTGGCTGACTGGGCTGAGCTGTGCTGGAGGCACAGAAAGGGAGATGGGAGCAGATACTGGCTGCTCCTGAATCCTCTTGTGGCATCCAGGCCTTATCATAGCGGGATGCATAAGTGCATTAGGCAAAGGTGTTTCTGTTCCTGGAAATTCCAGTAATTTGGGCCAGCAAAGGGGAAGTTTTAAGGTAAATTACTGTGACAGCACATGAGGATGAAGTGGCTGCTCTGCCCTCAGTGTTGAATCTGCTCTTGAGTGTGGTGGGACAGGTCAGGGAGTGCCCACCTGCTCATTTTACCTTGGGGATGACACAAAGCTGGCACAGGGCTGCTGCAACAGGTTCATGTCACTGGAAGAGAAATATGGCTCAAATGTGCCAATGAAAGTGTCCTTCACGAGGTATTAGGAACCCCAAAGACAAACTTCCTGAATTTCACTCAACAATAGAAACTGTGGATATTTGTAAATTATTTCATGAAATGGAATTCATCAGTCAGAAAAGAAATGTTTGTATTTTAAGTACTTTTGTTCCTTTAGGTCTGGTATTTCAACCATGCGGTCCAGAAAGAGCCTAAAGGATTTAACTTAAACAAGCAAAAACTGTTGCAAGGTTTAAACTGAGCAAATAGGAAAGCAAGAAAGAAGTTGAAAAAGGCAGAAACCATAGGTGGAGATACGTAACTGCACAGAAGTGACGCTCTTTTCTGTGCAGCCAAGAACGAGTCTGGTCAGGGTGCGGGGTGTGGTGTGCTGGGTTCCTGCATTTCAACATCAGCTGTTGCTGACCCAGCAGAGGAACAGATGCATTTCCTGCATTCCCTATTGGGTGCTCACAGGCTCACAGTGCTGCTGCCACAGCCACAGCAGCAAAGTCAGGCAAAGGGGTTATCTGCCATTGTAGAGCTTTTGTATGGACTCATCATCAGAAATAATTTCCAAGTGTTTCCTCACAATACACCTCGGAGGGAGGTAAGCAGTTTTCTGAGCTCAACCTTTAGACGTGTTGAAAGAGTTTGTGTAATTTTCTCAGAGCCTAAACAGTGTCTGAAAGGAGTTTCAAACTAAGGACCTCATCACTTGAAGAGCACTTGCAGCCTAGGAAAGGAGAAAGCCCCCAGAATTACCAACATACCAAAAATGTGGGATCTTGACCCTGGTCCCAAAGGAGAGATGGGTTTTACAGCTACTTTGGGATCTGTTTGTATCTGTTTTCTCTATCTGAGAATTGGTGCCCTAAAAAGCTGTTCTGTTTGAATGTTTGCTTGTGTGTTACACTGTCCTTCTGAAGATATTAACTGACATGTTTGGGATTTTGTATTAGAATATTTTTTTGACTGATCTGATGGTCTCTAGAGAACTGAAAAAGTGCCTGTAGGAGCCAGGTTTCCCTCTGGAATATTTAAAAGAAATACTTAGTTTTCAAGCTGCTTGACTGGAATTGTTTTGTTGAATGGATACAAAAATCATGTTGTAAGAAAAAGTGTGGACATATAAAATTGCTTTCCTATTGCATTCTGCATAGTGGAAGGAGTGCTTCAGGCTCCCTGAATATCATCTTCTGCATCTCTCCATACAGTAGTGGATTAGTTGAAATGTTGCATGAGGGGAGAAGCATCAGTGTGGGGTGCCTGGACCACAGTAGGCATAAAGCTAAAGTTAATGGAAGTTTCCTTGTCATAACAAGTTAGGAAGAACAGATGTTGAAGCATCAAAGTCTTCTGTGAGAAAAGAATTCAAAGTCTTGTGGGACTTTCCTATGTACTATTCTCCCTGGCCAATAAATTTTAAGTATTCAGATATCAAAGGTACAGAATAATCATTCTGTTTTGTGAATGGAACAGGACCTATTAAGTTACTCACATCTGTGGTAAATAGTTAATTAGACACCTTGAATGATCAAGTCCAAGTTCTTTTTGTTTTACTCATGATGATTAGACTTTTGTTCTTTCCTAATAACCAAAGGCCAACCCAGCAGGACTCACTCAGAGGAATCAAGATTTGGGTCCCAGGAGGGTAAATGAATCGTGATGTGAAACTCCCATTGCAACAGAGAAGTGATTTAACAACTGAAGGGCCTAGAGACACGTGTCGTGTTTGCAGAAAATCGAACGTAAGACAGAAAATGAGGTAGGTCAGTGATGTGATTCTAATACGCCTTTTCTCCCCTTTTGAACAGGCACAACAATGGAGAACTTGAATGTCCTGGTCCCAGATCTTACTGAAGAGCAGCAAGGTAAGGGAAGCACACAAAGATCAAAGCTTCAGCTCATTCACATTGGTCAGCAGTGTTTGCCAGGGTGATCCTGAGTCAGTGAAATTTGGGTCCTCTGAAAACACACTCCATCCATCCCCTTGCTTGTAAAACAGAGTCTATTCCCAACTCTTCCACACTTCTGTCAGGCCTTGGGCATGTCATAGTGGGAATTTAGATGCATGAAGGAGACTTTGCATCAAATGCCTAATGAGCAATCCCAGTACCCTGGTATCCAGCTCTTGGGGTCTTTGTGCCTGCCTGCCAAATAGAGTGGTTAGAATAAGCACCCATTAAATAGCTGGGAATACTTTGGAAACACATGCCCTGTTTCTCTAAGACAGGGGCATCATAGGGACATCAGTTATTTGTATGGACATTATCCTACTGTTTTCTGGCAGACCAGGAAGCTTTATACAATAAAGCATGACTCTCTTTCCTATGTGCTGGTCTTGGGCAACATATTAGAGCCTGGTGTCTGTCACCACACCTACATTGAGCAGCACAGAAACACTGCCATGCAGCCCACCTCTGCTGCTGCACAGTCATAGGCTTGTTTTTTCTCCCAGACATATTCCACAGGGTTTTTACTGCTGATGCCAATTACTTGGAGAATCATGAGAAAACGAACCAGCCCTTTTGGGAATCACTTGTAAAATGTTTAGCCGCCACTGACCCACCTATCCTGAATACTGAAGAAAAGAACAATGTAAGTTACTAAAGAAACATGTATCCTTGTTATATACTTTTGTACTTTCCTACTATGCTCCGGGGAGAGAAAATTTACAGTCCAATCATCTGATATGCTAAAATATGCGAAAAGGTTTAAAAGAGCATTTAGATAAATGAGTGCATTGTTTTTTACTTCATTGCTCTCCATGTACAAAATAACTGGCTTTGTATAAATTCCTCAGGATCAGTTCAGCTCACTATTTTCTAGGCAGGACCACTGTTAGTGACATTTTGCTGTAAGGTACTGCAGAGATTGCATGTCCATTTTCAGACCCTGTAGCTGTATTTCTCCAGCTCTTTAAATAGTTAAATATTGCACACCATGCTTTTTGTTCCCAGCTGACAGCTCTACTCTGAGTTTACATTCTCTTTCCATCTTCAGCTTTACTCTTTGTCCCTGATTTCCCACTTGTATGGTAGGGGCAGGGGTTTTAAATTTCTCACAGACAGGATGAGATGCTTTCATTTGAACATCAGGGTGTGGTTTTTCCAGGCTGTGTTTTATTGGAAGGACTTACTTACTTTTGTTTCAGCTCCTCAACAGCTGCGATGTCCTGCCTGGGGGCTGTGCTGCCTGCCTGAAAGCCATAGAGAAGAAAGGAGTCAGGGCAATGGCTGTTCTTTACCTCTTGCTGAAGGCATCCAACCCATCTGGATACAGACAGCTGCCCAGCTCCAAGGGAAAGGGTGAGTCCTCCCTGTCTGCCTGTCAGCTATTTTGTTACTGCAGTGGCAGTGGGACTTGAGGGCAGCTTGAAAACTCTGATATGTGCTTGGAAGTGATTGTTAGTGACCAGCTGGAATGTCTACAAGTACTGCTGAGGAAAGGCAGTTATATATAGTGGTAATGAGAGCCAAAGATAGCATTTTACTGTAGTTTGAATTGGCTTCTTCTGAGGAAAAAACCCCTGTGTGTTTAGGGAGAGGATGTCCTGTGATGATGCTGCCAGAGAAATTTCTCTGTCTTGACATGGTGCCCCAGTTTTCCCATCTGGCTGGATTGATGACACCCAGGACCCCTCTGAGCTCTTAGAGTGGTAAGAAATCAGAGCTGAGCCACTGAAAGTATTTTTACAAATATCCCTGGCAGCACATGTAGTAAAACTAAAAGGAATGGCTAGAGGATGGCACTCAGGATGCTGAATCTGGCAGTAGGATACAAATAGATTCCACTGAACTTCTGATTTGCCTGGTTATGCAATAAGAAACTAAGGGCAGTTCCAAGGCTCCATAAAGTCATTAATTGTCTTTAATAGATGACAGAGCTGCACTCATTTAAGATGACCTTGAATTTAACTGGAGATCCTTAAGGACATCCTGTTCCTGTTTCTGCCTTGATCAAACATGTTCCTGAAGGGGAAAGACCTCCCACCCCAGAGCACAGCCCAGCATTGGTCATCTGTCAGAGCAGGACTGTGTGTCACAGGAGGACCCTCCTGCCCCTGTGCAGTGAGCAGCCTGAGCAGCCAGGGGGGAGGAATCCCATCTACCTTTCTGTGCCCAAATACTGCCCCTGATAATGGAGCAGTGCTCAGACCCCCGGCCCTGAGCAGGATGTGAAGCTGTAAGGATTCACCTACACTTCAGTGCCTGGGCTGAGCCAGCGCCCTGCAGGTGCCTCCCCTGGTGATCCGGCTTGGAGGGATGTGCTCCTGTGCCACGAGAGGGTGCTGGAACCACGGCATCGGCACAGGGAGCCTGCAGCAGTCACCGAGGTGACAGCACAAGTAGCCCAGGGAAGGGTGAGCCACTCTTCTTTCTCCAGCTAAAGCATCGTTCAGCTGCAGCTGCTATTGCTTCAGGGAGTGGCAATTCGCACAGAGGTGACATTATGGGTAAATTAAGGGCCAGAATATGAAACTTTAGACATCTACCACAACCATTTAAGAAAGTCTAAACTGTAGTGTGTATGATGCTTTCATTTGTAATGTTTTGTACTACTCCTTGTGTGCAAAACACACAGCTGAAGTAAGACTAAGGTCTGATTTCCTGTCAGGCAACCTTTTAATAAAGCACGGTGAAATCTGCCACTGTAAAAGAGAGAAAACATAGTCATTGATAATGTTTTTTTCTTTATATATAAAACAGATGAAAAGTTGAAACTCCTGAAGAGATTGGAAAAGAATCTTGTATTTTCACAGGAGGGAAAAAAGGGTGAAAATTCATCCCATGAATCAGTGGATGAAGATACACAAGGTAAAGAGGATTTATTTTATATTCCCTGGTACATAACTTAGTCTGATTGCATGTTCATAAGAGATTGACATAGCAGATGTGCAGCAATTCAGAGGCAATTCTGCAGAGCTCTGAAAAAAGTAAGAAATGGTGCAAAAAAGAGAACATAGAAAATCATCAGTAACTTTACATCAATTATCAGCAAAATAGTGGTTGCCTCCCACTCTTGTGGGAAGCTGGAGGTTCGGAAGTATAGAAATCTACTGCAGGATTCCTTCCCAAATAAAAGATCATAAGTTCTGTGACCTCCTGTGGCTTATGGTGTGACTGAAGCCTGAGCTATAGCAGGAGGGGAAGAATAGTCAATGTATAACAGTAGCTGGCAGTGCTGTGGTGCTTCTCTAGCATTTCTTATTTGCAAACATCAACTGTGTGTCAAGAGTCACTTTGGCTGCCACCAGACCATTTCATTCATGGAAAACAAGAGAGACTAAGTGACAGGCAACATGGAAGTGATAATGCTGATATTGGCCTAACTGTTACAGAAAGTTGAGTAATTTCAAATATGTTGTATTTAGAAATAATTTTTTCAAACTAATTAGCAGTGCTCCTGATGTATGTTTTTTAAATAAGAACTGTATTGCTACACCCCTTTATACAAGTTGTTCAGATTTTGTTGGGTTTCACCTATTCAGCCAGCTTTGAAGTGAGCTGTGAGGCAAAAGCAACCAATAACAATCCTTGCATTTGAAAGCTTTGATTTTTGCCTTCACATGATTATATTATGAGCAAACAACTAGAGTGCTGTTCTTTCTGATAATTCTGGCACATTCTTCTTTAATCTGATGAAAAAACATCTTCTCTACCCAGACAGTGATGAGGAAGATTTAGGAAGACAGAAGACTGAAGGCCAATTACTCGGAGGTAGGGCAAAGAGACAACAGTGTTGGCTTTTACTGGAGACAACCAACATAAACCCAAAGAGGATAATTTTTTGCATTTTTTGGTCTGACTGTTGCACAAAGGTAGATTAACATGTGTAGACATAGGAGCACGACAAGGCAGAATTTGGCTGTAGGAAGGACATTTCCTGCAAGATGAATCTGAACTATGCCTTGTGCTTAAACAGGATTATCATGGAGGACCACCTTGTTTCTGAGGCTTTTTCTTTCCTTCCAAAGGAAAGATGGAAAAGAAGTATAGTGCAGATAAAGAAAATGAGCTGTATCAATACACAGAAATAGCTATATAGAACTATGGATGTAAAAAATGTAAGGCTTTAATATTTTAACTCATATCTTAAACTGAGCTCAGCCCAGATGTAAGAGCAACTCATTTTAATTGACATTAGGAGATCTAATTTGTCTCACAGGAGTCTGATTCTATCTAACTTGAGAGATGGAATGTGAGGGGTTAATAATCCAGTCATGTTTCCCACTTTCAAACTCTAGCCCCCAGCAGAGCTGCCCTCCCTAAGGAATTAAGAGTTGGTCTCTACTTTGTCAGTTTTACACACCTGCACTGATTTCGGGGGAGTTGGCCCCAGACACCACACTCACTGCAGGTATTAACCTACATCCTCTTTGCATTATGTTTTAGGCACAACAGCAGAGATGGTTCCCTACAGAGATTCAGGTAAGCGTTCCCAGGTAACCTCCTCCTGCTGGGAGGATGTTTATAACTGCAGTATCTTCTTACTGACCTGCTGGTACACTAAAAAATAACCCCTGGCTGTAAATCCCTTGGTGTCCAGTTAGACTTGAGCATGGTGCAGACATTCTGTTGCAGAAAACATTCCTGCCTTAGCTCAGAGCATCCCCAGCAGGAGGTGCCAGGTGAAAGCCAGATGACAAGCAACAGAACTGTGCCAGCTGAGAGGGCTGCATGGACTGCATTAGCCAGTCTGAGGGCAGATTTCCTCTTACCAGGCACTGCTGTGCAGCAGCAGAATGGATGTAAAAAGCCCAGAGCAGGAAGTTTTCAATGGCTTAATTGCATTACTGACCTCACTCCTGCATCCAGTCTGAGACCACATGCATGAGTTAGGAGTGACAGCCCAGTGGAGTGGCCTTTTTGAGGGGACACCTGCTTAACTCCTCTTCTGTGCAATAGAGAAGATACATATTGTAGCATAACCCCTTGGGGAGGTTTTTAAGTTACCTGTCCTCAAGGGGCTACACAAAACTCCAGGGCAGAGAACAGGTTGCAGTACCATATTCTGCCCACATTGCCAAGTGCAGAAAGAGGGTCCCAATACTTTTCCAGCTGACATTTGGCCTCTCTACCACTTGCCCCGGCCTTTGTTGCTTCAGTTCTAGATTAGTTCAATACCCCAGACTGAAAATGTTTCCCTAGTGCAGGACACTGTGTCTGCTGGGCAGGTTCAGCTCACACACACTTGCAACTCGTGATCCCAGCTCTGCCTGGGTTTAGTTTCACTTTTAGCAACTGTGTATTACCACGGAGGCCACTCATCTACTGCCCAGCTATTTCAGAGACACCAGGATCACTGTGAATAGTCATTTGTTGTTATCTTTTCTTGGGCCTTTGAACCTCCTTCGTTTCCTGGCACTTTCAAGTACTGCTCTGTCCATACTGAGTCACCAGATAGGTGACTACTCGCTGTGCTTGTCAGTGCTAAGAATAGTGGAAAATGCTTTATTGGTATTTTTACCATCACAAATAACAAAACTATATTGCTTTTCAGAGCTCACCAGAAGAGAAGATTCAATTGCAGATGGTAAGTACAAGCAAACAGAAGTTTATCTTGTATTATTGTGGCTGTGGTTGTGCAAAGCACCCAGGAAGCAAACTGAAGCTCGTACTATGGCTTTATTCCCCCACTGTCATTCTGAGACTATGGATTGTCCCAGAAGAGACAGAAAAGACCCAGAGTGCTTTAAAACAATTCAGTATTGTTAATGCAGCCATCTGGTTACATTTTTGTTTTTAAATTTATTTTTATTTAAATTTATTCTTTGGGGTGATTTTAAAATTGCTGATTTCATCTTTCTGAAAGGCTCACAGATCTTTTATTTGAACAAACAGTTTTATACATATTCTGCTCTGAGAATCTATTTCAGATACAAAAGGGAAATAAACTTCAAACTCCTTAAGTTCTGAGTTCCATGGCAATAAAAGACATTTCTTTTTTGCAGCATATGAGAACCAGAGCACTCCCCACACTCAGTGGGCAGTTCGGTGGATGGGCATAAGGAAGGATGGTAATTTCTTCTTTTTTTTTTGATTGAACTGATGACAAACCTGTTGAACCTTAGTTAGTCCAAGAATAAGATCTCTGGTTCAAAAACCCTTTATTTTCCTGACATGAGTACTTTGTTAAGTGCATCAAGATTTCTTGATGAAAATCATCAAGGCTTCTCCCAACACCTTGTGAGTCCATTGTGCAGTTGGTCCTAGTGCATGAGACTATTCCCTGAGTGATACCGTGGACCTGAAGGTCCATGGATACAATTATGACCTAATTTTCCTTCTCAATTTCAGATGAATTCTTTCATTTTGTCATTCTTTGCTTTGCAATTGGAGCTTTACTAGTTTGCTACTACTACCACCAAGGTAAGGCAAGATTCAATAGAAGGATAAATTGTTGAACTCTAGGAAAATGAACAAAGCCAACATTTATTTTTTTGCCTTAGATTGGACTATTTCTCTTGGAATTGGTTTAATCACGTTTGCTTCCCTGGAAACCACTGGGATATACTTTGGTTTAGGTAAGTGTCCCTACAGCAGCAGCTTTGTCCCTGCACTTAGGACAAGGGCACAGAGTTACCACTCGGGGCTGTGGGGTTCAGATTCCATAACTCACCATGGAATGTCCCCCAACATTCCCTCCACAGTTAGAGTGGGGCTGCAGCCAAGCAGCCTTGGTGCCCCTGAAGGCAGAGGTTGACTCATTTTTCCACCTCAGTGCTCACAAGACCCTGAGTCACCTCTTTCTGCAGCAATGGCCGAATGCTATGTTGCCATGACAACGGGTAATTTTAGCAGCAAGGCCGAGTCTTCCCAGATCCACCCGATAAGATGCTGCTCACTCTGGCTGCCATCCATTCCCCTGGGACTGAGGACGAGCTCCCAGCAGAACCTGGATGGCAGCAGCTACTGGGAAAAAGGAAAGCATCTTAGCAATCCCTAGGGATAGCAGAGGAGAGGTGCAAACAGCAGTTCCCAAGCGAGGAACTTTTAACACCCTCTGTAACCCCATGCCATCATTTCACTGGCGTGGGGGTGGTTCTCTCAGGAAGCAGTCTGGTCACTACTTTGTTATTAATGCTATTGCAGAAGTGTTTGTTTAAACAAGTGTCAGTATTTGGGTTTTGCTGTTTTCCTATTTTTCTATGTTTTATGTAAATGTGTTTGTTTTCACAACCAGTGTATCGAATTCGGAGCGTCCTTGACAGCTTTGTTCCTCTGATTGACAAATTCAGGCCAAGAGGTAACAGTGCTCTTTTTACTGACAGTGTGTGTCTTCCCTAGGCCTTCCTGGGTACTTTGGTTTGGTCAAGTATTAAGATCAAGTTCTCTAAATTACACTTTTCAATCTTATTTCTTTAGTTAAAAAAAAGAAGCATTTTACTACAGTTCATTACAGCTGCTTGGGTTTGAAAATTGATTATTCTTGACTCTTTCTCTGGGGCAGAGCATTTTCACATTTTTAATACCCCTGTATGGGGTATTAACTACTCCTGGCAGGGTCTGCATAGCTCAAATAAAAACTCAGGGAGTAGGGGGAGGTTTTGCACGTTTGGTATTAATCAGACTCCTGGCTCATTTATCCATATTCATGGACACAAAACGTGAATAGTACTGGAAAGCTGCATGGATACAGGACAATATGAACACAGCAGTCCTGACAGCTTCTTTTTCTTTATCTCACAGGTGTGAGGAAAGCTGCCTAGGAGGAGTGTTTCAGACGAGTTCCTGCTGTCTGAATTCTCAGTACTAAAAGAACTGCTTTATGAGGTGAACCTAAAAACTGAATGGCCAATGTGAAATACTGAAATGTCAAACCACTGAAAGACATCACTCCTTCCCCTCAAAAATAAACCTGAAATGGGGGTACAGGGCCCACTCTTGCTTCTGATGTGGTTTGTGGCTCAGCAGAGCTCAAACACAAACCAACATCTAGACTGTGATTGCCTTAATTCCATTAAATATGAACACACTCTCCCCCTGAGTCTGCCTGTGGTGCATCAAAAAACAAAATGTCCTGTGCTGGTTCTGGATCAGGCTCTGGATGTTTCAGTA
Organism: Pachyramphus minor; assembly: GCA_013397135.1. Lineage (NCBI taxonomy): Eukaryota > Metazoa > Chordata > Aves > Passeriformes > Tyrannidae > Pachyramphus > Pachyramphus minor. The sequence goes on along the minus strand of VYXB01005975.1, from coordinate 995,701 downwards.
GGAATCCTGGCAGGCCCAGAGGCACCTCCTCCTCCCTCCTTGTGATGCCCAGAGCAGGCAGGGGCGGTGCTGCTCTCCCAGCTGAGCCCCAGCAGTGCAGCACAGCTGAGGCAGATTATCTGTGGCAGAACTCGGAGCAGTGGGCGGGCAAGGATTGCACCCGGGGAGAGCTGGGGAGATGTTACATGCACTGACATAACGGTGCAGTAACGAGATTATTAACAGCAGCAAATTTCATCTCTTCTCCTGAGGGGAAAAATAAAGTGCTTCATTTGACTTATCCCCCAACATTTGAGTAGAATAAAGTGGAAGTCTGGCGTCCCTTTCATTTTATAGGGCTGTGTTACACATATATGTAGGGATAATTCAGTCATAGGCAGACTGCAACAAAAGGGGTACCTTTAAATTTTTAGTAAAAATGTAAGGTCTTCATACCCATAGAATGATGAAGGCAACAATTTGAACAGAAAAAGCCATAACACATGGAATTGTAAGGAAATGTAGATCTGAAACCTATTAACCCAAACAGCCAGAGATTTAGACAAACAATTTCAGGCCTTGCTCAGAAAATTAAATTACTTTTTGGTTGTGCTTAATTTTAAGCATCAGTGTCAATCACTTGGTCCTGCAGTTCCAGCTGCACTGCCAGAAACACCAACAGTTGCACCCAGGCCTGCACCAACACAGCACAGCACCCACCCAACACCTCAGGGGCTAAATTGTGCAAGAAGGATGAATATCAGTTATTTCATAATACTTATATTCTCATTTACGTGTACTATTTCCATGTCTTTGTAGAAATATTCTGTCACCCTAAGATACTGTATATTTTTTGTTAGTCTGCAAATAAAGCCTTGCTCAGACCAATGTAGCCTTGTCAATGGCAAATGGCTTTTGGGTGAACTGAGAACTACACAGAGTCACCCTGCTCTGATGAAAAGGGATTTTTCAGTGTTCTCTGCTGTGTAACATTGTTCTGAAAGGCAATTTGTGGAATAGTCAGGATAAGAAACATATTTCAGTACTGTTTCCAATTCAGTACTCTGCAGTCAACAATGAACTTTTTTTTTTTAACAGAAACTTAAGGGTAAAACAAGCAAAACATTTAAAAACAGCAACACATTTATAAAAAAACCCAGTGCATCCCACCATGCAAGATGAAAAGCTTAGCCAGCTTAGAGCAGCTCACCTGAGAAAAGTCCATTTGATAGAAAAAGAGCAACTTACACCTTCAGCTGCTTCCTCTCGGGTACCTGGGAATTTCCTGCTCTTCTTCCAGATCCTCCTTTGGGCCATCTCAGCATTACCCTTGCTGCAGCACTGGCCAAGCACTCGAAAATACAAGTTCCTATGAAAAGTTTCAACCTCCTTCATGAGGTAGTGCTCGCTGCACTACCATTCAGCACGTCCTCCCTGAGCCCAGGGCTCATTGCTCATTCCCAGGGCTCTGCTGGCTGCCACCTCCCCTTTGCTTCCCCACTTTCCCAGCACATCAGGTACTTCCTCCTCACCTTTGGCTTTAAATGGCTGGGGGGCAGCACAGACAGGAGGGACTGAAAACACTCAGCTGTTACCCCACCACACCAAACCCCACAGAGAACAGAAGAGATGAAAGCCCAGCAGGTTTTTTAAGCTGGTATTTTTATTAGAACTCTCTACATAAAGCACCTTTGCCTGCCCGGAACTGTCAGCACCTCTCCCAACAAGCTCTTCAGTAACACAGCACGAGATGCTCTGAACTATTCGGCGTTCCTGGACTTTGACACGGCCGCCCTCACAGCCTGCATGATGGCATCCTTGTCGATGCCAAACATCCTCAGGAGCTCCGCTGACTTCCCGCTGCGGGGCACCTGGGACACGGCCAGGCGGCTCACGGTGACGCCAGGCTCGCCCACCACCGCGGCACACACGGCCTCGCCGATGCCACCTGCGGAGAGACGGCAAACACGGCTTAGATGGGAGCGTCCCAGCAGGGAACACACGGGCTCTGTGTGTGTCTCAGCAAAGGCCCCTGCCAGGTACAGCCTTGGTCCCCAGGCTTATGAGAACACCAATGACATGTGGCTGAGTTGTCCAAGTGTGAAATGAAAACCTTTCCCTGTATCAAAGGCATTCTGAGGACAGGCAGCCTGACATTTCTGAAGTACTTCCCAATCAGCAGCCAGAAACACCTGCCTCTCAAGGGCACAGGACTGTCAGCAAGCTCTCAGCACCTCAGCAGCAGCCACCCAGGGATGGGTTTAAAAATACATTTAGACTGAAGAGTATTTACAAGTGTACTTAATGTGCTGAAATTCCAACCAATCTCAGCAGCATTTCAGAGCTCCATCTCTTCCCAGTGCTGTACGTGCCGCTGGGCACCTCTCTGGTTATGTAACACACTCACAACCTTTGCTCAGAGCTCAGCTCACACTGAGTCACTATCACTCACAGGGACACAGGATGCAATGGGAACTGCATGGAGACAGGAGAGACACTGGAAGCAAGAGTACTAGGGAAGAAGAAAACATGGGACTTGTGTCCAAAGCATGTGCTCTGGCACCTGCTAGAGAGACACCTTGGTGCTGCCCTTCAGTCAGGGTGTATCTGGGACCAGAGGGCTTCCCACAGCTTGGGCATGGTGGGATTGAACCAGTTGACCTGAGCCTGCAGCCAGGGGCATCTCTGCGGGGCAACTGGTAGGATCAGCTGGTAGGATCAGGCTGATAGGGCCTGCAACACACTCAGGGTTCTGGTGCTCGTACAGCTGCCCTGCCTGCCCCAGAGAGCACTGTGCCAGCTCAAATAGCCTGTTCAGCACCTCACAGTGTCATAATTTGCCATCTTGCAAATCTGCAGTATAATAATTGTCCAGAGTTGGACACTAAGCTTGAAAATGATGAGGTTCAGTGACCTATCACCATCCACAGTCTGGAACAAAAGTATGGTGTATCCAGCACTTATGGTAGATCCAGCTCACTTCAGGTACCTTAAAGTAGGGTGAGCAATATTATCATAATTATATCTACTCATTTCTATTATATCTACAAAAGCAGAGAAGAAAGAGGGAGGAATTTATCCCAGAGGGACTAAAGAAACTGCCAAAACCATCTCATTTCAGGCAACCTGGAGCCAAGCTTTTGGACTCATAGAATACTTAAGAAGTCTGCACAGCAATGGTCTCTCTTACAATTTCACTCCTGCAGAGCAGCTGCTGTACAACCATTCAGAGAACACTCCTGTGCAGAGCCCCTGCAGCACACCAGGAATTTACAATTTCACCAGGCACAAATGAATCCAGACTTCACTTGGACCAAGCACAGAAGGGCACACAAGGCCAAGGTAATCAGAAAAGCAGCCCTGATTAACCCATTGCATCTGAGGAAACTTTCAACCCTCAGTGTCACTTTATAATTCTAACAGCAACAAGAAAGGCTGAAGTCTCTCTTTTGCTTTAAGGGTCCCCTTAAAGCATCAGGTCCCCTACTCCTCTGCTGGGTCAGAAGTTGGGAGCTTCCAGCCCCTGAGGGCTGTGACCTCCTGGACCCTGCTCACCTTCATGGTAGTGGTCCTCAACAGTGATGATTCTGCCCTTGGTCGCTCTTGCACTTTCAAGTATTGTCTTCTTATCCAGGGGCTTTATAGTGAAGGGATCAATCACACGGATGAAGATTTTTTCTGCAGAAAACAGAATGAAATGATTTACAATATGAATGTAGAGCGTGCTGGACAAGGCAATCCCTGTGACCTTCCAGACTGTGATGAAAACTGCCTACAGTAACTCCCAGGAACCTGAACCTATGGCCTGTCTACCACAGAACTCAACCAACCCTAATTTTTGTATGCTTTCTTTCTCCATGCACCTTGTGGAATAATATCCATATATATCCACAGTAACATCCATTCATTCAGAGGCAAGATGGAAATAGCCTGGGGTGACTCAAGGTCACTAGGAGTGCCCACCAGCAAGACAGCTAACTGGCCTTCCCCCAGGTAAGAGTAGAATCCACTCACCAGAAAATCTTCCTTATTCAGATTGTCAATCACAATTTTTTTCCCCAGACCTTTATTTTACCTTTAACTTTACTGTCAAGCCAGGCACAATTTCCTCCTGATTCTTTGGTTTGTAGGCATTTTGAGTTTTTTCTTCACAGCAGACTGCCACCTCCCAGGTATGTCTGTCTGAACTGCCCCAGCCCTACTTGGGGCACCCTTAAGGTTGGCACTGAACCCAGGATCTGTCCTGTCCTCATAAGGCAGGCCCAGATGGCTCATTAAAACTGCACACAAATGGCAATTGTTTATGAAGAATAGCAGTTACTGAGGTTTTGTCTGACCGTGGCTAGCTGAACTCTGGGTCAACTCCTACACATGAAGAGGCCCTATTGTCACAGTTTTGTGACTGAAGGCTCTTCGGGGGCCAGTACATTTTGGGTATTAGACACTGCCTCTGCACTGAGGGATTATCTCTCCAGAGGTGGTTACTCACCCTTCAAGATCAGCAGAGCATTGCAAGGCACGGTAGAATGCAGATAAGTAACAATGGTTCTGAAAATGCAACTTTTAAAATGTTCTAAGCCTGGTGACTCAAGGTCATGACAAAGCATCAGTCCACCCAGGTACTGCACACAAAGCTCCCCATAAGCCACGGGCAGCATTAACTGTATTATCTCCTGCTATTTGTAATCTCTTCCTGGGCGCAGGCCCCTGACTCACAGATGGGGCTTTGACGGGTTCTTTCTCTTCTTATTTCACTGAAGGATTATCATGGCTGTGAGATGCCAGTGCACTTGAGCACTAACCATGGAACTGTGCCTCCTTCCAGGCTATTACAGGGCTGATCCATTCCCTCAGAGCTGTGTCCTGGCACACGGTGACAGGCTGTGGTTTGGTCCCTGGCCCAGCCTGTTTGCAGCCCATTGTGCTGTGCCCATGTGCCACTCCTGCTTCTCACACAGTGCCTCCAAGCCTCTGCCCAGGGCACTATCACACAGATTAGGAGTTCTAAGGAGACCTTGATCTGGTCAGTTTGGCAATTTTCATGGCTATTAATGCTGCTAAGCCAACTAAATGCCACTCCATTTTAGGCAAGACTGGCAGGTATGTACCATGTAGTATCAGCTAACAGGTGACTGACTACCTGCCTAGAACAGTTTAATTAACGTTTACCAGTACAAAGGGTGAGCAGTTAGGCTGACTGGTATTGATTTTTTTTTTTTCTGTGTTAAATGATAAAAAAACAATAAAAGCCCCACCTTTCCTCAGCTGCTCTGCTGCAGCCAGAGCCTCATGCAGAGTGACTCCTGCTCCGATCACAGTCACTTGGTCATCCTTGCTCTTCAAAATCACCTGCAAGAAAAACATGTCCATGTATTTTTAACAATAAACCTTACTGATTTTTTTACATTTCTAGAGATTTTATTAAAAAGATCAAATCTCTGGCATTGCAGTGCTTTAGAGGGAAAAGGGCTTTTATAAGAGGAACAGTGAATATTTTTTCTGATTCTGTTTATCTGTGCAATATTTACCTTTGCCTGTCCAATATGGAAGTCCTCATTGTTGTTGTAAATGACAGGATTTTCAGGACGACTAGTTCTGATGAAACAAATGCCCTGTTTCCAAAGTAAACACGAGAGAAGTTACAAAAACAGGTGTTGACATTCTAGTTGGTAAACCCTATGAAAAAAATACAGCAAAGCAACTTTCTGTTTGTGTGGTGTTCACTCTTATCATAGAATCATAGAACCAGACGAGTTGGAAAGGACCTCTGAGATCATCAAGTCCAACCCTTGATCCACTACCACTGTGGTTACTAGACTATAGCACTAAGTGCCACATCCAGACTCTTCTTGAATACCTCCAGGGATACAGAATTCACCACTTCCCTGGGCAGCCCATTCCAGTGCCTGATTACCCTCTCTGTAAAGAACTTCCTCCTGATATCTAACTTAAATCTCGCCTGGCAGAGCTTAGGACCTTGCCCTCTTGTCTTACTGTTGGTTGCCTGGGAGAACAGACCAACCCCCACCTGGCTACAACCTCCTTTCAGGTAGTTTTAGAGAGTGATGAGGTCTCCCCTGAGACTCCTCCAGGCTAAACAACCCCCAACTCCCTCAGCCTCTCCTCATAGGGCTTGTGTTCAAGTCCCTTCACCAACCTGGTTGCTCTTCTCTGGACCTGCTCCAGCAGCTCAATGCCCTTCCTGAAGGAAGGATGTATGCTACCTCTGGTTCTACTGAGTTAACTCCCCCCTGCCCCACCAATTCCCATTAGTCCTTTCTAAGTAGCTGGTTGCTTCCAACATTACAAAACACTTCACCTCCTCCTAGAGCACACTGATAACTTACAATTTCCTTTCTGACTCCAAGATCTTTATTTCTCTTCTGTTGTCTTGTGGAAATGGAGAATCCTACTCAAGTTAATTAGAATTTCAGAACCTTGCCATACATGTGCAAATTTTACTCTTATCAATTTTAAAGCAAAAGAAGAAAGGCTAGGCTGAAAGCAAGGAAAAATGCTTTCCATCAGTTAATGTTCAGATGCCCTTCCAGAAGAACAAACTTGTACTTTAATCTTCCACTCACACTCCTTTCCCTGCCCTCCATCTTTTTGTCACAAATTGCTCATTACATTTGGTACACACCCCAAATTTCTACACTCCTTCACTGAAAAGCTGTAGTAGCAAGACTGAAAATTTTCACCGTATTTGCTCCTTTCTCAATAAAAACTCTTATATCAAGGAGATGATCCAACCCAATGCTACCCATAGCATTTGACCATCACTATTGTCCAAGTAGGTGAAGGTCTGAGAGATCAGAAACTCTCTCACAGCCATGTGGGAAGTTTTAGTTGTCTTCAGCCACAGCTCAATTTAACTGCAGTCCATTGCTGGCAACAGGGGAGCAAAGGATGGCCCCTGGGACTGGGAACTTGTGTGAGCACCAGCTTCCAGTGCCCCCAGGAGCCTTAGACTGACAGAGCACCTGACTCCTGAGCTTCCATCTACAGGCACCTGATGATCAAAATCCTTAAGGTGAATTTATCTTTCCACCTCCAGCTTCAATTTTGACCCCAGAGACATTGTACTAGGAGTGCACTTCTAAGTTTGCTGGATACCTAAGAGAGTTACCTCATTCTGAGCCAATACAGATTCAAACTGCAATGGCCATATAATCATTTACATCTCCCCAAATCTGGCCCACAGCATTCCAGACTGTTCGTTCTGCACTAGCCTGGATGGAATGTCTGCAACCTTTCCTTGCAAAGAAAACATCCCACTGCCACACTGGGGCCTTTGAAAGAATTTATGTGGGTAGAGATGTGCAAGAAACATGCCAGAAGCAACAAGAGTGGTACAAAAGACAGAATTATTCTCTGGCTCAGAAATACTGTGATGCAAACCTTGGTGTTGGCAGCTATTTCCACTGCTCTTTCAGTGGCTACAGCATCACTGGGATAAAACACAGTGGAGTTGGGAATAGTCCGGAACATGGAAAGGTCCTCCAGTCCCATCTGAGATGGCCCATCCTCACCTGAAAGAATTAAACCAGGGTTACAAAAGGGCAAGTGCACATTTCTGGCAATCACTCAACACAGCAGTGAGGGTCAACGTAAACCAGGCAAAAAAGAGAAAAGTATAAAATCAGGCAACACACACGACATGCAAGTCTACCTGCTTGAGAAAAGAATCATCTTCTCCTTAAACTTGGAACCATCTAAACAGTAAATAAGGATAGAAAGAGACTAAAAAGAAAGAGAGCTGGGATTAAAAAGAAAAGTAGGAAATAAAGCGTAACAATAAAACAACACAAAAGGAATACAACCAAATTGGAAGGGTACAGATACAGAAAGAGGGTCACAACATATCTGAGCATCTTCAGATTTACAAGTACTGAGGCTACACAAGCAAAACTGATACTTGTCAATAAGTGTTCCTCCAGATTTAAACTGCTGGAAATGTGAAAGGAGAATGGCATGTGTTCCATCAGAAATGGAGAGTGCAATTGGTGCAACTACTCTCAAATTCTTAGGCTCATTTCAAGATTAAATGAAGGGTATGTATGCATTTTCCATGCCACAAAAAGGTGTTTTAAGGAGCAGTAGGGCATCCGTGTTGTTAATTTAACAACTCAAGCACCTCATGGCATAACCTGCAGATCCACGGAAAGGAATCCTTAGCCAGGACACGTGCTGCATGCCATGGCTTTCCATGGTTAAAGAAACAACCACCACAACACCCCCCGCCCCCAGCGACCTTATGTAAGGGAGCTTTGGGAAGGGCACTGCTCCAAACCAGCCATGCAAAGAGCTCTGAATCCAGTCATGTCCCAGCCTGCAGCAGCAGGGCCATGAGCCTTCCCACATGCACCCACTACCTGTTAGTCAAGAAGGACGAGTTCACGAGGAAGGAGAAGAGTATTTTCATAAGGGCAGCACAAAACTCTGAAGAACTTTAAACATGTTAAAAAAATCAAGCATTGAACTCTGCCATTGTACATTCCTAGTAAAGTAAGCACCAACCAGGAAGAGAGAGCTTCTCTGCTTTCAGTCATGACATGAGAAAAACCTCTCAACATCAGCTTGAGATCTGTGTGCACTCTTGAGTGAATGAGTGGGATCTCAGTGGGCATTTTGCTTTCCTAAAATGCACCCACACAATGCAGACATAGAAGAAAAGTGAAATTATGAAGAATAAAATTATCAGGTACCTGAATCCAAATCTTATCCAAGGTAGAGAGTTACTCGTGCTTGTCCTGCTTTTGCTACAGTGGTGCCAATACCACCAGCACTCACAGCTCACACCAGAAATTTACAGAGCAGTACTAAGTTGTTTGGCCCCAAGTCTTTATGAAAATCCCAATTTACATGGTTTTAGAGTACCACAGATCAAAAGAGAGAATAACTCTCAAAACTTTGATTTATAGCTTAATAAGTGAGTGCTTAATATAAATAGTATCAAATGTCCAAAACAACTGATATTTCTATTTTTGACAGATGTACACTATGATTTCTTTCCCTGTATATTCAGTTTGGAAAATAAGGATTTTTTCATTACTCTCTTATGACCTTAAAACTTATTTAATGTTTTGGTCCATCAACAACTATTGGTCTAGGAGTGAACTTAGTACTAAGTTCAGAAGGTCATTGTGATAGTTATTTCTCATAAATTTAATGGGTCCAAATTTCAGTGCAGCAGAAGCCCAGGTCTACCTAGAACTGCATACGCAGAACTTCAGCTTTCACCACAGATCCAGATAGGATTCTGCATCCCATGCAGACTTTGAATTCCATGCAGGCCCAAAGTTCTAATAGGACATACACTTAATTCATACCCTTCCATTTAAAATTGAATTTTTAACTGCTCAACGGTTTCTCTGAGTAACTTTCTTTATAAGTCTTTATAGAAGTTGCAAAACTTTGGGTTGAAATTCTTTTTTGAAAATTGAAGTTGAGGCCTGAGTGAGATTTGTAATTCCTACAACTTTATAAATCCAAGTATGCACTTGACAATCACACCTCCCAGCAGAACATTCCAAGTGCTGAAAATTGAAACCTGGAAGTGTAGTTCTAGGAGACAATTTGGGTAGCTCAAACGAGTTTTATCTTCTTAAATGAGCAAAGACCAAAGCTAATTGGCTTTTGCACCAACACACTTTGCTAAAAGTCTTAAACTGGACTATGATAAGGTGGGAGGACTGATTTTAACAAGAAAAGAGGCTTCTAAAAGAATCCCTCCCTTAATAATATACAAAAGCCATAATCTGATACACTCTACATACAGTCTCCACTACTACAGCATTCTATAGAGCAGAATAGTTTATATCAAGTATATATATATATATATATAAAGTTTGAGGCTCTGGATGACAGTACACACATTTACAAAGTGTCTTTAAATTTTTACCAATATTACAGATCAAATTAACTATTTTGTTTTAAACATAAAACCCCCCAAGTCTTCTCCAAGCCATACTGCCAGCCAAAACTATTAAATCAACTGCAAAACTGATGTATGCAGAAAACTTTCATTTACTACCCCTGTCAGCTCTCCCTGCCTTTCGTTTTCCCTATAAATACCCACTACTTTTTCAAGCATGAATGTCTACTTGCATTTTCCTTCTTGGTATGCAAGTCTGTTCCTGTTTTCATGGGTGATGTCTATGCATTTCAGTTAAAAAAAACCAAAAACTCCCTTCCTCCCTCAAACCAAAGTCAAACCCCAATATGCTCTGATGTGTTCCAAAGTGCTATGATGGGAAGCCAAGAGCAGGGAAGGTTCTGCTGGCAAGGGCCCTCAGCCTGTTGCTCTCAGGCTGCACTGCTTTGGTTTCCACTGGCAATCCCTGATCCCACACCTCTTGAGTGGATGGATTGCAGGACAGGGACTGGGGGAGCAAAGTCCCTCCAGTGTAACACATGCCCTAAGGTCAGCTGCGTCAGAGTTACTTTTTTTCTTAGCAGCTGGTACAGTGCTGTGTTTTGGATTTAGGATAAGAATACTGTTGATAACACACTGATGTTTTGGTTGCTGCTGTCTGCTGTCTACATTAAGTCAAGGACTTTTCAGTGTCCTCGTGTCTGCCAGTGAGGAGGTGGACAAGAAGCTGGGAGGGAGCACAGCCTGGACATTTAACTGGAACTGGCCACAGGGATATTCCTTAGCACAGAATGCCATGCTCAGCACATGGACTGAGGAGAGCTACTGGACAGGGCTGATCACAGCTCAGGGACAGGCTGGGCATTGGTCAGGGGTGGTGAGCAATTGTAGTGAGTTTATTTTTCCTGGGGGTTATCATTTTATTTACAATTATTATTAGTAGTAATAGTATAATTTACTTTGTTTCAATTACTGAACTGCTCTTATCTCAAGGCACGAGGTTTTTTCCTATTCTCATCCCCATCCCACTGCAGGGGCAGGGATTGTGAGAGCAGATTTATGGTACTTGGTTGCCAGTTGGGATTAAACCCCAACTGATCAGGTTCGTTTCCACCTGAGGAACCTCTACATACGTAAATCTATGGGAGCTGATGAGATGCATCCCAGAGTCCCAAGGGAACTGGCTGATGTAGTTACCAAGACACTCTCCACGATATTTGAAAAGTCATGGCAGTTAGGTGAAATCCCTGGTGACTGAAGAAAGGGAAACACTGCACCCAGTTTTAAAACAGGGAAAAGAGAGGACCCTGAGAACTACCAACCACCAACCTGTGCCTGGGAAGATCCTGGAGCAGATTCTCCTAGAAGCTGTGCTAAGGCACATGGAGCACAGGAGGTGGCTCCAGACAACCAGCACAGCTTCACCAAGGGCAAATCCTGCCTGTTTTGAGCAACCTGGTCTAGGGGAAGGTGTCCCTGCCCATGGCAGAGGGGTTGGAACAAGGTGACATTTAAGTTCCTTTCCAACCCAAACCTTTCTATGATTCAATTACCTGAACTAAATAACAGCTTCACAGTTCCTGTTCCATCATACTTAGAGCTTTTGGGGTTTTTTAATCAATGCATGAACAGCTCCAGTAGTAAAAAATACTGAGATAAGTTGAAGCAGTTATTTCAAATTGGTGATCTTCAAAGAGTTTTTCAGATGGATGGATAAGGGCATCTGGGCAAGAACAGTATCATTAGTTTCTAACTTTAGAGATTGGGAAACAAAATACAAGCACATGACTGCAAAGATGAACAGGAATCTAAACTCCTCAGTTTCAGTCCAATCCCTTTATATCAGTCTTTACTGCCACAGTAGAAAATCTGATAGGAAAAAATCCTATTTTCATCAGGCCAAAGAGAAAAAAAAAGCAGGTGAGGGCTTGAAATCTTCCTCATTCTTTCTAAATACAGCAATGTGTCTTACAAAAGTGAATTTGCAAATATGACTTCCTCCTATCCTCCTATCAGTCACACTGCTACAGCACCCCAGCTACAGCACTGCCTGTCTCCACAGAGCATGATTCCTAACTGGATGGGAGCTGCTGGTGCCCAAGGCCAGGTGCCCTCACCGATGGAGATGCCGCAGTGGGAGCCGCAGAGGTTGACGTTGCTCTCGGAGATGGCGGCCATGCGGATCTGGTCGAACGCCCGCGTGAAGAAGGTGGCAAAGGTGCTGGCAAACGCAACGGTTCTGTCCCGGGTGGCACAACCAACTGCAATGCTCACCTGGAGCAGGGAGATTGTACAGCAACAGTGAGTTCCTCATTTATCAGTTGTTTCTGAGACACTGTCTGTGGGACTTCTTGCCCTAAGATTTTAGCAGATTAACAATCTCTGTCCAGCCCTGCTCCTAACTGTTGGCTTTCCCAACATGGAGAGGAAGCAACTTGCTGTCACACTACCTATCCTCCTGCATCTCCTCTGCTCCTTGCTTCAACTGCTAGCTGTTGATTCTTACTGGCAGCCTCTTTTCTTTATCTGCTCCAAACAGCCTTTCACTGAGCTTTAAGAATAATCACCCTCTTTCTTTTACTAGATCAAAAGCTTACACTTTCAGTCCAAAGGACACGGTTTTGCTATCTCCAGCAGGCAAAAATTATCATTACTGAGAGGGAATAGATTTACCTATGTTTTTTAGACTGGTATTTACTAAAACGGCTCTTCTTTAGTAAAATGGAAATTAGAACAAGATTCCTAAATTGTTTATTGTTACAATTGCCTCATAGATTTATTTGAAAAGCAAGTATTAGACCCCCACTCTACAGAGACTCACTGCATGGCAACACTAGTCTTTGGCAAAGGCAGGAGGGCAGTTACCATGTTCTGCTCAGCAATGTAGCACTCGATGAAACGACTGGGGTGTTCCTTCTTGAAGAGCTCTGAGAAGGTGGAGTTCTTTGTGTCCCCATCCAAAGCAATCACTCGATCATTGGCATGGCCCAGTTTCGCAAGCGCAACCCCGTAAGCTTTGCGTGTGGCCCACTGGGAAAGGAAAACACAGCAGGGCTGTTGGAACTGTCTGTTTCTACAGGCTTTTTAGTCCTTCCCATTCTGTTTTGCCCTAAGTGCATGAACATACAATCAAAACCAAAACAAAACCAAAGGCATTTTAAATGACAGCAGTATCAAAAGTACATATGAGAATGGTGACACATGGAAGAGTAAATAAAAAAAGACAAAAGAAAACCACAATGCAGCATTAGGACACATTGTGTCCTAATGTGCTGGAATCGGCAACTCCCTACCAATCTGGCTAGGAAATTTTTAAAACCTTGCTTTCCAATCATGGAAATTCACTGAACTTCATGAAGTTTCTTAAATTTTAAATGCACATAAAGTAGTTCAGATAATTGATAATAATCACAAAGTGAAGAAGAGTGATTTGAGTCTTCCTATTTTAATATACCCTTTCAATACCCAGCAAGTTGATTGTCTCACACCACAGAAGTAGGTGTTTGCCTGCTGAGGTGAGTACTTGAAATTGTGGGAAGGGATAACACAAAACCTCCTGCCGTACATTTAAAGAGTCTCACACTTTGAAATATCTGACAGTGAAAAAGAAGGGAATACCTTTTCTCCCACTTTGTAAGTTGGTGGAGATGGCATCTTAATGTTTCTAATATTTACTATAGGTGCATCTTCTTCTGGGAGGGCCGGAGAAAGTTTTTTCTTATTTTGGATTCTGTCATCTATTTCCTGAATGACTTGCTCAGCCATATTTTTTGGAAGGGGCTTTCCATGCCAGCTTTCCTTATCTTCAACACCTGTGTATTTAAAATCACATTACAAGTAAGAAAAGCACAAAAACAATCTAGGTTTTTAGCTGCAGATTTTACCCAGGTAAGTGCAGTGGAGTACGACAGTCTAGTATTGTCTTCCAAGGAAGAAATTCCTTAAACAATTACAATAGTAACCAATTGCATTAAGACAGACATATTTAAACACATAAAAGGAAAAATCAAATTACATTTACTCCAAACTTGTGACAAAATCCCAGTGTCTTCTACTTGAAATTGTTTTTAAATTAGCACCTAACAGACCTGGTCTGTAAGTGTGGCAGAAAGCAATCAGTAAATCATTGTGAACATTTCACATGAAATTTCAACAGTTAGGCCTGATTAAACAAACCCAGTTAAGTTTGAAGCAACAGCTAATAAAGCTGTCTAATTCAAGCAAGACCTGACATTTTGCAGCTTTATTTTAATAGCTTCTGATGACTCTTATCTGTGCACCTGGCACTAACAGCCAAATCACCTCTCTGGCCGATACGCTGCTTTCCTTGAGTAAGTCACCGCGAATAATGAACTTTGCTTGCTTACTCAAAGAAAAGGAATGAAGATATTCACTCCTGTTATTAATATTTATCTGGTCAGAAAGGCAAACTCTCAGAGTGCTGCTGAAAGCTGGAGCAACCCCTGACAACTGAACATGCATTTACTCCACTCCATGGATACAACGCTCCGTTAGTTGGAACACATCTCGCTTGCAAGAACCAGGGGAATTTTCTCAGCAATAATGGTGCTGAGAGTTTGAAAGACTTTCTGTGTGCTATTGCTCAGATGTGCAGGTACACACTCATGCCCTGGACTACGATATTTAGGTGTCTCACACCACGTAAAAATTCCACAAGGATCTTAAGAGACACTGTGAAAAAACTCAAACAGCTGCTAACCTGTGAAATAATTTCTACAGACTACTGTACCCTGTATCTCGATGAATTGCACAGCAGATAAGAATGAAGCAGTATGACTGGTAGCTGATGTACCCTGTCTCAGGCAGCTCTGTCAAAGCTGTAACTGCAGCACCCCTCCTTGTTTTCCATGCATTGGAAAATAAGGCTGGTGGGAACAGCAGACTCAGCTACCTGCAACACAGGGAACAGGAAGCTGTTCAGGGAGACAAAGTAACTCCCTTCTTAGAGTAGTCTCTGTGAGTCTAGGGATCAAGGGCATGCCAAGAAAGTGGCCCCAGGACAACTTTGAAGAGTAAGTCCTATGGTCCAATGTTTCCCCTGTTCCCAGCCATCTTCCAGACTAAAAAAGACTCTAAACAGCTGCCAGCAGAGGAAATCCCGCTCTGCAACGAGGGATCTGCAACAGCCCAGTCCAAGTGGAAGTGCACCTGGCTGGGTAACATGAAGAACTGAGTCACATCTTTGCCTGCTCCCAATGAAGCCTCAGGCTGATTGTCCTCCTTAAGAAAAGGCAACAAAGGAAGGACACAATAGGGTGAAATTCTCAGTTTTCAGATTGTATGGAAGGATGTTCAAGTCAAAAAGCTGACAGGATACAATGTATTTCCAATGTATGAAACGTTAAACTTCTTTACTTTTTAATAATGGCACCTTTATTGCAGTACCACACACATATCATACACATGAGCACACACAGCAAGAGATATTTATTACCTGATATGCCTTTGCCTTTGTAAGTCTTTGCAATGATGGCTGTTGGCTGGTGTTTGGCCTGGCCAAAGGCTTTGCAGAGCTCCTCCACACTGTGTCCATCCACAATGATAGCATGCCAGCTAAGAACACAAACAGATCAACTGTTTCTAAAGGGTTTTAGCATGTGACACCCTCTGGGAGTCAGCAATAACAATAATGAATACTAATGCCATTCCGATGCAGTGTCTTTTTCAGGGACCCAAAGTGTGCCAGAAACACAAACTAGCATTTATTTGATATCATAAAAAATACCAGTCGCTTTTTTATAATGCAAAATGAGTCACAGAGGCATCAACAGCTACGAGCAAAATTCACAGCCCACAGATGACTAAGTTACCCTACAATTCTTCAGACATAATGGCCATTTTTAATCACAAGAGCAAATCAAACATCTAGAAATAAGATAAAAACTGACAGTGGAAGTTGATTAAAAAAAAAAAATGCTCCATCATAATCTGCATGGCTGCTATTGTATGTGACAGTTTTTTATCAAGGGTTTTGCATCTACATAGAAATATGAAACTAAATGAAAGCCAACAGACAAAGAATTCTCATGGTTTCCATGCTGTTTTTTTGATCTACTTCCTATGACAGTACATGTGGTCACACAGTCATAAAATCTGTATTTAATATGACAAAACAAGTTTTAAGATCCTCTAACAAATGCATCTGAGTAAGTAGTCCTCTTATTTTTCCTCTAAACAACAAATCCTGCCACTTTTAACATTCCTGCTGTACCCATAAAATTGACCAATATCAGGGATTGTGAAAGACCACCTTCCTTGGCGATGGCAGCCTTTAGAGCCAAGAGCTCATTTGAACAATTCTGAGAAACAAATAAAACATACAGTTTGGAATGAGATTATCCTGAGCTCCTTCCCCTCACATACCCAAAGGCCTCGCAGCGTTTCTGGTAGATTTCCACGTGGTGCTGCAGAGGAGCAGGGTCGCTTTGTCCAAGACGGTTAACATCAAATATGGCAACGAGATTATCCAGCTTGTAAAAGCCAGCAAAGGCCATTGCCTCCCAAACAGAGCCCTCAGATAACTCTCCATCTCCAAGCAGACAATACACTCGATAGCTAGAAGAAATTAAAAAAAAAAAAAAGAAAATAAATTAAGTTTGATGTGTAAGCACTATTAAATCAAAAAACCAAGCCCCTTCTAAACAATCCAGAGTGAGAATTCACTAGTTTTTTCTATCCCAAACTCAACTCCCATTGCTCAATGCATTCACCTCAGAGAACATTACATAATCTTAGACAAATCAAATTAAAATACTTTTGAGCTGTTACAGGTTAGAAAAATAAGATGAGGAATACTGCACTGCCTTCCAAACCTTTGTCTCAAAAAAATCAAGTCTTAAGCCTCCCATTGCAAGGCTTGACTGAACAGGCCCACTGAACACTGTCACTGTGACTCAGCAGGATCCAAACAATGCAGCGACGGTTACCGGCTGCTTCCTCCTTCCTACCATGGACTCTCTGGAAGGACAACCAGCACCTGAAGTTCTCTAAACTGTGGATGAATTCAGCTATGGTTTAAAGCATGCTGCATAACCAAATTCAGAACTAAGGAAAAGGATAACCAGCATGATATGACTTCATGGACTACTTCTCTAAACACTAAGCCTTAACTGAGGTAAAACTCAGTTAGCAGGAGCACTGCCTCATCCCTACAGAATTCATCCCCTGCATTTTTCTTCTATTACCACTCTCTTTTTCTGGATGATAAAGCTTTGTAAATGTTTATTACCCACTAAAATTAAAAAAGAATAGTAAATTAGCCTTCAAATATATAATTTTAAAACAAAATAATCAAGATGGCTGTTGGAGATTTTTTTTTACTAGACATTAAGCTGTAACAGAATTTTGCTCTGAATCCCACCTCCCTTCAGCTAAATCTGAACTCCTTTCACTGAAGCTGCTCCCCAGTGCTGCATGCAAGACCACCTCTTCCTTTTGTCATGTAAGCACTGGTTAGATTTTTTCCACACGTAGCATCTGTTAAACTCAATTAAAATCAGCAAGTCATCTTTCACAGAAATGATTTCAAGCTAGTGAAGTGTAGGACACATTAACTGGGCAGCCTATGCTTGAATGTACTAGAACTGTCACATAAAATATATCAACTACATCAGGCTATTTTCCTCCTCGCACACATTGCCTTTAGACATCTTCTTTTCTTGTGCACAAAACAAATGGCAGAAGCAGTAATTTTTGTCTCTGTGGAGTTGAGTGCCTTTCTGATAACATTTTGGAACCCTACTTTATGATCCAATGATGTTATTATTGACCATAACAGTTCCTTATCTAATTATTTGTCATCTGACTTTGAACAGACGCATTTCTGGCTTGTGCCTTCCTTCTAAAGGGACACGTCCAGTCTCAACATGGCTATCCATTACTCTCTGGGATTTAGAGGCTGTTCCAACAACTTACTGTCTTCTCTACTCAGGAACATTACCTTGCAAAGCTGTCAGGTTACAACAGGAACACACATATGCACTAATTCTTGTTAACCTTTAAACCCCTGTAGTATCACCGTCAACAGCTTTGTAATTATCAGGCTAGTAATCTATCACTGAAAACCTGAATTTGAAATCAGATTTGGGAATGGAGAATAGAATAAGGAGTTTTGTTTTTTCCTGATTAAGAATATAATTTATTTTCACAAAATTTTCCCACTGAATGTCTACAATCATAAAATATGAAGATGGAGTTACCTGGCTCTGTCAAAGAACTTGCCAGTGTATGCCATTCCACATGCAGCACCAAGACCCTGCCCGAGGGATCCAGTAGCCACATCAGTGAATGCTTGTCTCTGAGAATAAGAAGAGAACAATTATTTTACAGGTAAGAAACAGAGGAACTAAATTCCAGTGCTAGAAGATGGTTCAACTTATATCAAAATGCAGCTTCTCAGCCATAACAACATAGAAGTCTCTCTAAATCTTGCCACGAAACCCTTCTCTTCCTGCAACACATGTATCTCCATGGTCAGTGTCACAAACTAACCAGGCTCTCCCAGAGGGAATGGTACCTATGGCCCACAAATTTCTCAGCTATGCTTTGGATGGCAGCAGTTAAGAATTGATGATTTTGTGTAAAAAAGGATCAACTTTCTTCAAAAGAAACAACTGGCGGAGAATGGAAAGACCAACGAGGTTACAAAACTGGATGTAAACTCTTGAAATACCTCAAAGCTGCTTAAAGGACAAGTAAAGCCTGGATGGAACTTTACATAAGGCTTTTTTAAAATTGAAAATATTGGCAAGCAGGACTATGGGGCATCTTTACTACAACAATAAAGGTCATTTTTACATGTTCATTCAAACACAGACACCAATTCAGTTGTGAAGCCATAAATATCATCCTTCTTAAAAGTCTTTATCTCTCCTGTACTCAGAGTTGGCAACCAGGAATTGCCACAAAATATATGCTCTTATTGTTTCACAGAAAACAAAATTTTATATCAAAGGTTACAAGCACTCACTGGAACTGGGTGTCCTTCTAGGACAGAATCAATTTTCCTCAAGTTCAGTAATTCTGCTTCTTGTAGAAATCCAGCCTCTGCCCAAACAGAATACAAAATTGGTGCTGCATGACCCTAGGGAGAAACAGAGATTTTAAACAAAGCACAAGTTTCACAATTTCCTAGGATCAATACAAAACTCTATAAAGCTGACAAACCCTGGAATCAGGTTCTTGTGTCCACTAAGAAAACACTGCATTATAAAACACTTTTATAGCACAACATTCACACTAATGCTTGCTTCCAAGTTTCCCACACCCCTGCTTAGAGCATCCCAGATCAATGAGCAAGTGTTATCCCCCTAGAACTTCTGCAGTGTACTCAGATAAGATGCAGTGAGTGACAACAGGCAAAGTGTTAAGCTTTATACCCTCAGACCCTTGTGGCCAGGTCCAACAGGATAACTCTAAAGCAGCAGTCATCTTCCACCCTGGAGCCATCAGGAGTCAGAAGAGCATGCAGAGGTTTGAAGCCATTTAGCAACTCTGGGAAGAGACCCTGATTAATTAGAGAGGTAAAGCAAACATGAAGAAGCAACTCTCAGTGCTTTTACCCCCTCAGCATCAGCTGCTTGCCTCTTACCCAATTTCTTATTTCAGAATGGGCATCAGAAGTGGCAACAGTTGTTATTTCCAGTGCCAGGACATACATGATGGGCCACACAGCACTACTCTGAGCCACCACATGAAGAATTCTGTCTCTAAGATGAAACCTCCCTCAGTGGAACACTTCAGAAACATAACAATGTACAACATGGCACATGTTGTACATGTACATGTGTCCCTCACCTGCCTTATGTCATATGATCAAAATGCCCCTGTGATTTCTAAGGGCATAAACTAAAAGGGGATATAAACATTAACAGCCAGCCCAGATTTGAGGTTTACAGTTTTCTGACCAACAGTGGCTTCAGAAGTAGCACTGACTTTAATATCATCCTGGCACAGTAGAAATGCAAACTACTCACTAACTGCCCTGTTTCATGTAATGCTCCCTGAGAAGCTGGCAGGAATTAGTGCCCACTGGGACGTGGCTGCAGGCAGAACAGCAGGGCTGCAGTTAACAAGGACAGCACAGGAGCTGAGTGCCTCGTTAGAAAGTTGGTTATGCCAAAGTAAAACAGATCTTAATGCATCCTGATAGATTTTATAGACAATATAATAACATGTATTACTTAACATCAGAACAACAGCAAATACTTATTCAGAAAGAAACTTTATACAGGCACTTTCAAACCATCTTACGTTATGCTACATCTTAATTAAACCAACTTTTATTTGTCTTTCTGAAGCAGATCAATTCCAAGCTATCAAATATTTCCAACAGATTTCTGTGCAGATGCAAGTGTAAGTAAGCACAAGTCAAGGAAGACCAGTCAACTTAATCTCCAGACAGGCAGCTCTTTCCTAGCAGAGTGAACAGTATCACAAAACAGTTATTATTTACCTTTGAAAGAACAAACCGGTCGTTGCTGGCGTTTCTGGGGTCTTGCACTTTGTACCTCATGGTATGGAAAAACAGCACAGACATAATCTCTGCTGCACTGCAACATGATGTAGGGTGGCTACAAGTCAAGAAGACCCAAGATTATCACTTCCTGTTATTGTTTGCTCAGGCCCATACCTTTAAAATATCGCTTTACCAGTCCCCAGCTCCTCAGAATTAAAATATATAATCTGAAGTGTTTGATAACCCATCCCATCTGCCATTCCCCCAATGCAAATTAGTTGTACTTTGAGACAAAGGGAGCCCCTTATCTAGTTGAAGTGGATGTTCAAGCTAAACCCTGCTGACAGCTCAAAGACACATCTTTTAGAGCTCTCTGTTCTTCTCCATGCCAAGGACCACCACCCTGCGGGGTGACCATGAAGCACAGGAACCTCTACAACCCTGGGCCTGAAATCAGGCTCCACGGATTTATCCAGAAGTTCACATGGATGCAGAGGAAACAAGGACAGCTTTCCATAGTACTTGAGCCACTCACTGAGTGAAGGAATTAAAAGTGTGGCACCAGGACTTGTTCCAGCCCTGACGCACAGGCAGGGATTGGTAACACCAGATTAATTTTTGCAGAAAGTTCTGGAACATTTATCACTGTATAACGTTGGAACCATTTCATTTTATCATTTTAGAGCTAACAGAATTAAAATTCTGCTTTCTAAAGAAATTCTAAAGTTGCATTAAATAATGCAACTCTTGTATTTCATCTTTTACTGAAACTGGATACAGAAATTACTGTCTCCAGTAGACACCCAGATACACATTGTAACATACTAACTTGCTTAATCTCTGGCTAAGAGAAGAACCAACATTTTCTACATTTACATCTCTTTGAAATGTGGTACTAGTTGCTTCATCAAACATTTTTAAGTATCTGTGATTCTGTGATGTGGGACAGTCTCTCCCACTGAACTGCCTGGGATAACATTTGGAACATTCTTCAGCAGCAGCATGAATTAATACTTCAACTACAACTTGCCTTAGAAACACACAGGCCCATTTCAGAGGCAACTGTGCCATAAAGCACCAACAAGCATATACAGAACTCCCTGAAAAGGGTTCTTTCCAGTGGCAAATACTGAGTTATATGTTTCATTTGAAGTGCAACAGAAGGGAACATAATTACTTTTATTTATCTACATTACTGTAATTTAAATATCGATCTCTGTCGTTATGCACCTGGAAGAGATGGCACTACTTGACCACTTGAGTGTACCAGCCTTGGCTTTTCACTTGCAGTAAAGCTTAAAAGGAGTAACGAGGCTCTTTAAAAATCTTTATTAAATGTGGAAAGTAGCCTTTTTCATATTTTACTGGTGTAAATAGGATTGGTTTGGACATCAGTCGTTGCTACTGAAGTACAGGAAACTGGACGATGAACAGTAAGAAGGCTGAAAATAACTTGCAGTTTCATCTCACTTTCTTTTCTACCAACATTTATTTTTCATCTTTAACACAATATTCTTAAAATATTTGACCCTATTTATAAAACAGGATGAACTTACTATGAAAGTGTCACATTTCGTTTCCCACATGTACATTACCATGCATGTTAGGATTAGACAACACTTTCACTAGAGCTTTAATCAGAATATTCTTTTGATAGTAATAAACCTTCCCTCCCAACATCCCCAACAGTGCTGCAATAAGAGAATAAAAACATGCAAAACAGTAGCAAAATACAAATTATGGTTAGTGTCCATCCCTTAGTAAGTACTCACACAGGGAACCAAAAGAATTAGCTTTAAACCATGGTTCAAACATATTAGTACATATTTATGTATTTGAGTTAATCAAGAAGCCTTACATGCTTGTTTAAAGCTTTCATTCCTTAAATTTTATTAACTTTATACTTAACCATACTTCTATGAACTCCTGGTCTTGGTAAAAAAAGTTTTAAATCACCTAAAATGGTAGCGTGTGGAAATAAAAAAAAAAGTAGAAAAATTTAATAAATTACCTGAAAATTGGGAAAACCAAAAATCTTGTTAAAGCTACAGGTAATTACATGAATTCCTACTACCAGAAATAAGAAAAAATTTAACTGCTTATCAGGTATCAGAAATCATTGTAAAAATCAACTCCATCCTGATGGATGAATAACCCAGAACCTCGTGGTGCTGGTCCCATTACTGCTCTTCTCTGACGGGTTCTACTGAAGCCTTAACTTTGAAATACAGCCCTTTAGAAGGAAACCAAACTGAAGTCCATTAGGACACTGAAATGCTGGATCCACACAAACCAAGAGTAAAATGATTACTTCAAAAAAGTAGTTTTGTAGGTGTTTTTTATTATTCTGCGTCAATTATCTCCATCTACACATGTCCACATTTCAACTAAAAAGGACAGTGGTGGAAAGTTAAAATGGAACAGAGTCCAAGAGAAAAGCTAAAAAATTGAAGAAAAACTAATCTGCAACAAGTGATCACACCACAGTTATGAAACTTAACTGCCTCTTAAGAAACTCTTGCAACTTCCACTTTTAAGAATGTAACCATCCACCTCTAGGAAGCCAAGGCACTGTTTCAAAACTGTAAAAATTTATCATCAGCTACAGAAGAGACTCTACACGTTTTGACGGAAATGTCTGCACTACTTATCTAAAAAAACCCCTTCTTCCACGCCCCAAAGCAAGTATGTTCAATCCTCACAACTAACTCAATCAAATTTTTTGCCCACGTAAGTAATTTTAAACACAAACTTTTTTTCCAGTTCACTGAATTTTTCCACCACAGCTGGTGAAGCACTCAAAGTGATGTGTTTGAGCAACTTCAGGATCAGACTGACTTTGCTCTTGTCCAGGCAAGGGCTGTACTTTCTTTAACAAAAGGTAGAACAAGTAAAGGCTGCGACAACTGGTGTGTCAGAGCTACCACAGCACCACTTGTGTTGCAATACATGCCACATTTTACAGAAATTACTTCCTTGAAAGTAGTAGGCAGGTCCTGTTTTGTCTGAAGTGCTTTTATTGCAAGTATTTCCTTCAGCTTTTACAAACTACACCTTCAACAAACACAAATTTCCTTACCAAAGTCAAAGCAAGCATGACAATTTACTTTTTTAATTAACTGTAAGCTTCTATTTAACTTGCATTCAAACACCTTTCCATATTCTTGGTGCACACCAGCAACTTAAGCGAACTGTACTGTCTCATTCAGTTTTTGGGAAACATATTCATAATGTACAGATGTTTCAAGAGTATGTGTGCTTTGTCTAACTCCACAACAGACTGACTGTCTTTCAGGCATGTTACTACACCATCATCTTGGCAATCAAATCTTATTAAGAAAATACATGACTTGCCAACAGAATCTTCCCTCTAGAGCCCATCTTTCATAATCTGCTCGTTATCAGGTTGTGTAATAATTTCAGACTACACAACTCCAGTGGCAGAATAAACCAGAGGGATTAATGAAATGCCTTTGTGCAAGAAGGACTCGGTATTGTAGCACACATGAACCAGGAATGAAAAGCTTGAGAAAAAGTACTTTACTGTCTCTTCATCAGTATGGTGGGAATGGTTTTAGTGCTGAATCCCATGGACCACTGAAGAGAAGCAGAGGCTGTAGCACAAACCTTATCCTTCAACAGCATATCAGACAAAGCAGAGAAATAATTTTATCTGTGGATAAGACATTCCTGGGCCTGTTTAAAAGACATACTAGAAGCTCAATACTGAAACCCAAGCTCTACCAAGCAGATGTAGCACAATTTTTCTTACCTACAATTTCACACAGGCTTGTGTAATAATGGCTGTACACTGCACCTTTGAAACAAATCAAGAACTAAAAGAGCAATTGTTGGTTTTCCGGCACTTTTCCCTCCAGACTGGACCCAACAAACCCACTCCCATGGAGGCCAAGAGGTTTCCCGCGTCCCAACACCCCATTTCACAGGAAGAACCACAGCAGCATTTCCATTCGCTGTCCGCAAACGGAACGAGTAAAGTTCAGTTTCTCTGTGTTTCCAGAGCCATGTGAGGCAGCTCATGCCAGGCACAGGGTGGAGACTGTAAGGCAATTCAAAGGAGCTTTATAATGTTTTACATACCACCCTTCTCCACACGAACCTCAGCATCCAAGAGATTCCTGTAGACTTTTAAAATTTTTTTTTAAACACTGCAGCCGGTTTCAAAGAGGTCCAAAGGAGGAAATTGCAACAAGATGGGATATTTTTAAAAAAATAGGCCAGCACTTCATATGGAGGCACTGAAATATATTATTCAAGCACAAAAAACGGCTTTAATTTTACATGAGTAAAAGCGGATTGTTTGCAGAGATTTTTTTCCATAGGTAAAGCACGATCAAAGGAAGGATAACCCTGGAATCTGCACATCAGAGCCCACACTAAATCCTGTCCAGAGGCCTGAATAAGCTGCCCATTGGAGACCGCGGGCATGGCACAGATAATCCCACTTGGGCTCACTTGAAATTCTGTGCAGAATTAGTTCCAACTGACGGGCACGCAATGAAAAAGAAGCCGCTTGCGCCTCGGGCACAAATTCTTTGGTTTCCAGTCCTGCACCAACTTAGCATTCCCGGCCTCTCTCGCAGTCACAACACCCGCGGGCACCGGCGCCCGGCGCGTCCCGGGCGGGCTCTGCCCGCGCAGCCCCCGGCCCCGGCCGCCATTTCCAGATGTGCCACCTCCGCATCCACCGGCGCGGGGGGCGCGGGGCTCTGGCCGGGTCATCCCTGCCCCGCTCCCCATCCCCGCCGCTCCCGCGGGCGGCACGGCCAGGCCCGCAGCATCTCCGCACAGCAGCAGCGGGGCCTCTGCCCTCAGGATACCGGCGCGTCCCCGGGCCCCTCCCAGCCCCATCCCGAGGCCGGATGCCGCCCCGGGATGCGGGAGCGCGGCTCCGGTGTGCGGCCGGGGCTCTGCCCGCCCGCCTCCCTTCTTCCCTCGCTCACCCGGAGCCGGCCGCGGTCGTGGCCTTGATGGAGCTGATGCGGAGCCGGTTGGCCGTATCCTTCAGCGCCTGCAGCGTCTGCTGGTCGGGCTTGTGGTAATCCTCCATGGGGGCGAGGCGGGAGGGCCGCGGCGGCTGCAATGCTCGGGCGGCGGTGGCTGCACCTGGGGCTAGGCTCAGCAAGGGCTGCGGCGGCGCAGCTCACCCGGGCCGAGCGCGGGGCGGAGNCGGCTGCGCCTACGGGCGCCATTTTTGTCGTGCAGGCGGTGCGGGCTGAGGGGAGGTGGGCGCGGTGATCTGCGCTGCCGTGTTCCCACAGTTCACAGAATCACAGACCAGCTCAGGGTTGGAAGGGACCTCCGGGTATCACCCAGTCCAACCCCTCTGCCAAGGCAGAGTCACCTGGAACAGGTGACACAGGAGCGTATCCAGGTGGATTTTTGATGACTCTGGAGAGGGAGACTCCACTCCCGCCCTGGGCAGCCTGTTCCCGTGCTCTGCCACCCTCTCTAAAGTTCCTCCTCATCGTGAGGTGGAACTTACTGTATTTTAGTTTATGGCTATTGCTAGTTGTCCTCTTGGTGGGCACCACTGAAAAGGGTCTGGCACCCACCTTTGAGGTATTTATTGATGGGCTGCCCTCAGTCCTCTCCTGACCAAACAGGCCCAGCTCCTGCAGTCTCTCCTTACAAGAGAAATGCTCCAGACCCCTCATCATCTTTGTGATCTCTGCTGGACCCTCTCCAGAAGCTACTTGTCTCTCTTGTACTGAGGAGCCCAGAACTGACTGCAGGTCTGCCTCACTAGGGCCGAGTGGATGGGCAGGATCAGCTCCTTCAACCTCTTCAATTCAACCGCTGTTCAATAAAACTGTTTCTGACGATTTGTTCCTGTCTGTAAAAGAATGTTCACAGCATCACACACCTTAAGAGTGACCTATTTCCTCCACACAGTCTGAAGGAACAGTAGAAGTTTTACCCCCATGTGACTTCCTTCCAGGAAATAATTCATATTTCCATCATACGTGTTAAAAACTGTGACAAATATGGACTCTTTTGCATAAAATATTGCAGCAAATACATTTTCTCTAACAATTCTGAATGCTATGGGATTAAGCTACAGACTTAACTAGGCAAGTTAAATATTTCATATTTGTTCTAGAAAGCTAAAGCAGCATTAGAGGTCACAATCTAAAGCCAAAAAAAGTTTAAACAGACAACAACAAAAAATACTTCAGATCTGGCTCATGAAACTTGGTATTCCTGCACTGCACTTTTTTATTTCAGTGTTCTGTCCACTGGTATTTGTCCTAGAAGCTGTATTGTATTGATTTAAAAATATTAATATATTTTAAAATCTGTTTTAAATGTAAACACTTACATGTAGTGAACTAATGCTATCATCATCTAATTTCAGAAGACACTGAACTGTTGACATGAAAAAATCTACACTTTCATCTTCAAAACTGCAGACTTTGGGTTTCAGCAACAAAAGAAGCCACCCCCATGTGCAGAGCATCCAGCCTCGCTCACTTGGCAAACTGCCACTAAGAAGTAACATGTGAAACCCTTAGCAAGGTAAGAGAGAAAACTTTTTTCCCTAAACTAACCAATTTAGTAGAAGAAATAAAAGCAGACACCACTACCTTAGCTTAACTGCTTTCTTAGACTGTTTCATCAATTGTCTTTTTGAAAATCCTTTTAATAAAATACTTCAGAAGGAAAACTAGACTGGAAATAGGCTACATGCCAGGAAGGAAAAAATAGAGCCAAACAACCAGACTTGACAGTAGCAAAGTGCAGAGTTCATTCTAGAGAGCACTATACAAAGGTTAACTGCTTCAACTGCCACTTGCTGTGCTCCAATCTGTATTAGACTTTACAATAATTAGGTAGGCCAGCTACTTTTGTTTGTTTGGCAGAACTAGTTACCCAGATCTTTTAATTTCAGTAATACACTTTGAAATGGTATGACAATAAAACTGGAATATGGAAGAGGCTGATGAGAATCACATAAGCCTTGGTTTAAGTTCAGGAACTCTGGTTTAAATTTAGGGACTCTGAAGACATGGCCTACAGTGCCAAGAGCTTCCAAAGGCAGAGCGTAGTCAGTGGGGGACTATGAAAGATCTCAAGAGTTGCAAGTAGCATCTACAAGGGAATTACTGATGTTAGGCTCTTCCTTTGCAGATTTTCAATTATAAAATCTGCCTTAACGTACTATTATTAACAGTAAATTCAAACCTAAATTCCCTGTAAAAGAGCCTTAGCTGAACCTTACATATGCTATACCCCAGCAAATATGTGGATCTGGTTGTGCCATAGCCTCAGTTAGGCCTAAAACCAGACTAAACTTGTAGAATGTGGGTTACCAACTTTGTTGTGCAACTTGCTTGGAGAAGTCTGAGCCAGTCTTTCTCAAGGCAACAGCACACTTGATGCTGGCAGCAGCCATATGGTCAGAAGGTAAGTCCAAGGTAGCTTGAGCCACAAGTACCATCCTGGATCAAGGTTCCTGATCATTCCTTGCTCATAGTGCTTTGGCTTTCCCTCCTGAGCAGTCCGTAGTTCATGAACTGGATTCCTTTCAAATAAAGATGAAACAGAAGATTCAGTCTGCGAAAGCAGCTGATGCAGCTCAGCTGTTAATGAATATTCAGTCCAACAAGCCAGACAAGAGCTCGTCTGGAGCAGAATTCAAACACATACAGTGCAGATGGGGAGTCCTCAACACTTTCTCATGTGCTCTCTAGACCTGCTCTACTGGAATCTCCCACTTGTTGATGTAGTCAAAGCCACAGAACCATTTTAGCAGCACAGCAGCATTTCTTAGCTTGAGCTCTGCTCCATGCTCACTGATCAAGAGCAGCTGTTAAAATACTGCCTGTGCCAGGGAAGTAAATGACAATTGCTGTATCACCCCTGCTGCTTAAACAGTGTTCTTTAGACAGATGACGTTTGGCTCAACCATCATCTCAGTGACATGGAGTTCTCAACATGGAGTCAGTTGAGTGAGGTTAGGCAGGATAATTTGGTCTTCCTTAATCAGTGATTTAGAAGTAGTGTGTAAATTCTTCAAATGAGGCCAAGTGTAAGTGAAACCATGGTTATGATGCCAAACTCCACAGTATTTTGTATTGACTGAAGATACTTTAGGAAATCACGGCTGTACACCCAATTTCAGCTGCAGAAAATAAGTTTCAAACTTCCTAAACACATTTGCATCAGGAAACAAAAAGCTATGGGTACTTCATCTTTCTGGTTGCTGGTAGTATCTATAAACACAGGAGAAAAATGTCATAATGGTAACAGGTATCATGAGACCAATCACATAATTTCTACACAAAGTGTTTGCTTCTAATAGATTAATTTACTCTTTGTTTTCTGTCTATACAGTATGATTAGGAAGTCAGCATGGTCAGGCTGTTACTGTTTCTCTCTGCATACATTAAAGTGAGAAAATAGTGAACTGAAACAGAGTTCAGTCACTCCCTCCTCCTTAGTCAACGTCCTTTGTTTTTTGTTACAATTCTTTTAAATATACACTGGCCAGATCACAGCCTCACTTTTGACATTACTGGGCCAGGCTGATTCCATTCTTGGATGAAGAGTAAAGCCTGTGACCAAGTCTCTGTGGTTACAGTGAAAATGCTCTTGAGTCTTCCTAGTAAGGATGGCTCCCTAACAAACTATCCCTCCTAGCAATAGCATCTTAACAAGTGCCTTCTCAAGCTGGACATACAGTGCTTTCTTGTTTCCCTCCCCTAAGAAAATAAGGGGACTGATCTGGATCAGACCAGTATTACTAAGGCTCACAACTTCCTTTGTTGCCTCCATTGTTATCTGGATGGTAGAAAGACTTTAAGATAGACTTAGCTTAGATAATGTCATTGGGAGATTATTGCTCACAACTCAGCTTGTTTTCCCTGAATCCTTGTGCTGCATCACCGAGTGCTTATTATGGTACTGTGTTGTTAAAACAGCAGCTCAAGCACACACAGGATGAAATTCCACCTTGTGTCAGTGCCTCCACTTTGATCTACTGAAGAGGCATGTTATTTCTGCAACTCTGACTAAGTGTGATGGACTGTAAAGCAATAGCTAAAGTCATGGTATACATTGCATACAACAGTCAACATTTCTTCCACATTCCTGGCATTTGCCTCTGAAATCACATAGAATATGATTAAAACAAGGATGCAAATGTATGGACAAACAGTTTTGTTTCAGAACATACAATCACATCTCGTTAGCTTCAGTAATAACTACTAGACTAGACAGTTTATTAAATGCATACACAGGATAACTGGGTTTTTCCATCCCTTCCTCCACATGTTTCAGTGGCAGGGCATTATTGTGCAGCAGAAGCATGAAAGCTCAGCTATGACTGTCATTTGCTGAGATACTGCAAAAATGCATTGCTGACATAAGTACATGCAACCCTGTTTGCCAGAGCAGGAACTGCATGCACTGAGCACTGCTGGAATTCAGGCCAGTTGAACATCTCTGTACAGTGCACAGGGTTTCATCCCATTTGCAGAGTACCTTAAAAAAGAGAAGCTATGTGGTGGAATTCCAGTCATTATAGCCTGGTGGATGGGAATGCAGTACATTCTCAGACCAAATCTGGTGCTGCAACTTTTCCAGAGATTCAGTCCATACTGTCACACCTTACTCCAAATAAATTCTGTTCTTTGGTCAGCGATAGAAGTGTTTTTAGATAAGCACAGGTGCACAGTCAAGTAAACACCCTGTGAAAAGAATATTCAGCAAGCTGTGAAATAATGATCAGCTCTGCTGTTCCCATTGGAGCATGAAAAACACTCTAAACATCCTTTAGTTGCCATAGAACAGCAGTTTGTGCTACACAGGCTATAAACAGCTATAACCAGCAACCTGGAAAATGCAAGGTTCTCATGCAGCACCTGGTCCAGAAATACCCAGACAGGGAAATCAATTTGCCTTTGAGGTCTGTAAGAGCAAGATACAAGAAAAAGATACATACAAGCAGAATATATTCATAGCTCAACTCATCTAAAACCTTTCAGATACAGCTGGCAAAGTAATCTGGAAAATGAAGAATGTTTATGAAAAGCTCATTAACAGAACAGACCATTTCTGAGTTACAGGCAGACATATGCTGGGTAAAAATAATTTTAAAACATAGTAATTTTTATGTTGCCTCTAAATAAATTGTCATTTAGTAACAAAAAAACCCCACCAAAAAAAAAAAAACCACACAAAAAAGACTGGAAAACAAACAAAAGATTGGAAGGTTTCCAAAATATTATGACAATTTTATGATACATGAACAATGTTCAGATTAAACCAAATTGGCCTAATAATTTGAGACAAGTTTTATACAATGAGACTTTTTTATCTCTGTCTAACATGTAGCCTGTTAGAGAAAAATCAAGTCATTGCATGTCTCACACAGTTAAAAGGAACTCCCTGTGACTGGTTGTGGTAATTGCTCTGCTATTCGATAATATTTAGGAAAGCATTTCTGCCAGCAGTGCAAGAAAATGACACTATTTAAATTGAAGTTTGCAATGCCAGTATTACAGTATTTCAGAGTATTTGGATTGGTTTACTATAATCGCTGAATAATATTATTTACAAAATTTAAAAAATTTACAATCTGCCTTTTCACTTGTTGCAATTTTTTCCTATTATCTGTTAAAATAAATATGAAATACGTACACAACAGGAGTTTGAGGCATTTGGCTGCATCTGTGCTTGAAAGTCCTCCTGAATACATAGATGTTCCAAAGTTACTGCATCATATTTGCTTTCTCTATTTGGTTCTTAATTCAAGTTCCATAACACTTTTCAAACAGGCTGAGAGGTTATTAGTCTCTTAAGCCTTGGTTTAAACGAATGTCGGTATTCAAGTAACTGAATTTGGCAAAATTAAAAGAATAAAGTTACCAACCATAACTTCTGCTAAGAGAAATCTCCCAAAACAGCAACACTTTCATAGGCTGTGTAAATTTAGAGGGAAGGTACAAGAGCTATACTGACTGAATAAAACAGGATTTATTTGTGCTGTAATGCATATGGAAAGAAAGAGAAAAAAATTTTCTTCAGCTTGACCTCTGCAACACAACAGGCTTTGACTGTTCTTGCCCTTTGAAAGAACAGTTGCATTAGAAACCCTTCAAGAAGGAAATCGTTCAAGAATGGATGAGATGGCTCGGTGCCAAAGCATTCTCTCATTATGCAGACCATTATGCATCACCACAACATCCTTCCACGTGCAAAACCACAGTGGCTTCAGTTAGACATGGAACAGATTGTTCAGCTCATCTTCAGTAATAACATTATTTAGCTGCTAATGAATTGTGAAAAAAGAAAAATCTCCAACTTCTGTACAGCACAGCATCATGAACTGCAAGAAATTATATGTACTGCGTGGCAACAGGCATAGATGCACTAGTAAGATCAAGCCTTTTTATCTAAAATAAAGCTACATCACAGGCCCAGGCTCAGGCACTACATACTATGAATCTTCATTACTTTCACATACTTCTTTTATCTTGGCAGTTTCCCCTCAGACAAGTGTCCCCATATCTGCAGAATACTAATTTATTATCAAAAGTACTGCACGTGTTTCTAACCAAACCTTTGGGATTTCTGTTCGGGCTTCTGTTGTTCGGGCAAGGTTTTCCTATTAAACCACTGGAAAGGAGAGATCTCTGTTTATAATGGATGCCCTGTGCCTTCCATCCTGAAGGTTACATCAGGAGCAGGGCTTGCTGTAAACCACAACAGACTCCAGACACGTCCAAATCCTGCAGGCTCGAAATGCACCCTTGTATCTCAGTTCTTGTGTGAGTTTAAGATAGCAGAAGCTTCCTTTGTAGCAGTTTTGTTACATGGGAGAACTGTGTCCCCAGAGAACAGAAGTTTATTTAGTTGATGCTTAAAAAGTAAACCAGACAGGGCATGTAGCATCATCCATAAATCTCAGAGGAAGCTGGATAACCTGCCAAGCCTCTCCCATTCCTCTTCTGAACCACAAGAAGTAAAGCAGGATGTGCAAGTCATTTGCTCTCTAAATAAAGGCCACATAGAGTTTTGCATACAGGAGATCTTTGCTCTGTAGATGCTCTTAAAGCTTCTTGACTTATTTATGAGGAGAAAGGAAACACAACTTGTGCATTTACATCACATACCTGCATGTTTCCAAGAAAGGCCTGAGGGCAAGTGCTTTCATTTCAGCCAGCACATAAAGCTCATCCTTTTGTGGTTGTACTTCCCAGGTTGGTTTTGTAAAATGAAGCTTCTTGAATTTTAAAGAATGGATTATGGTAAAAATATTTTTAAAGGTCTATTTAAAATGAAAGACAAAATGCAACTAGGGATGAGCAGCCTTGTTCTGTGTAGCAGATTTTAAGCTGTAATGTGAGGCTATCAGACAGAGACAAAAATTAGGTACTGCTGTGAATCAGCCAATTCAATTATGCTGCTTCATTACCAAGGGTTAAAAAAACCCTTAGCAGGGAAATTGTGCCTCCCCAGTAATTTTTAACACACCCTGAAATATTCTGAATTCTTATAGGCAATCCACATTTGAGCTTTTTGAGCTTTGAGAATACCTGAAGATATGTAGCAGTACAGGAACAGAACTGTAATTCAGATTCTTCTGTGCTTCAGGAAATACCTTCATAGGCCATACTTGTCTCTATAATATTCCCTTTCATATTTACTTACACTCTTTTGCTGTTCCTTCCCTTGTTCTGTTCTCAGGAATCTTCTATCCACTGGTTCTTTCTCTTTTGTTTTATTGCAAATGCTCTTTCAAAATGCAGCAACTGATAAAAATATCTCTTCACTGCCCTCCTTTCTCAATGCTTTTTGAGCCTAATTAAGAGTGTCATATGAAGAAGGATTCTAGGAGGAAGTGAAAAATTGTTGCATAACTGCCCAGGATGAACTTTACAGTTAAGGGCTGTATTTCAGTTACAGGTCTATCACTGCACTTTAACTCTCCTAAATTAGTAGGTCAGTGCAAAAGTAAATCCCTCAATCAAAACTTGGAAGAGAGAAAAAAGCTGATTCACAGTTGTAGCTGTGTGAAGATAGGAGAAAAAATTTCCACTGTTGGGCACTGGAAATGTCTTTCGAAGTTGTTTAACATACCTTATAATTTCTAATATTTTGGTTAGAAAACTAAACTGAAATTTACCTCAGCCATATGAAAGCTGTTTAGTGATTTGAAGGCATCCTGTTCACAAATGAAGAAAAGCTGTATGATTGAGAGGTGTCTTACTCTCTGTACTCATGTTAACCTGACCCAGTACCTTGTATATTGAGCAGGAATTATAGTTGAATCCTTACCAAATACATGAGTCCACTGACTTCAGTTAATGGCCCATAAACATGAGGTACAACTTGTCATTTCATTCTGCAAGCCTGCAAATAAAACCTGAATTTTAGGAGATGAGCTTTAGGAAGCCTAACGCTTACACCCTGATTCTACCCAGTGCATCTCACCATGAGAGCAGGGATTGACTATTCCCTCAGGCACTTTCAGAAAACAGGACTGCAGAGCACACAGGATCAGGAGAGAAAAGGCCCAAGAGAGTTTGATATGCATAAACTTTTTGTACAGTGCCTGGTTTAGCTGGAGCTACACATACAAATTCAGAAGTATTACCTTCTTTTCAAAGGGGAGCACTTCACATGAGTAATAGGAAAGAGGAACACCTGGATCCAGAGCAGACAAAAAGATTAACAGCATCAACAATGAAAAAAATATTCTTGCTATTGACCAAACAGGCAACACACTTAACATAGAATTTAAATCTTGATTCCAGGATATAAAGTTTGATTCTAAGTTGGTTCCACTTTTCTGTCAATTATCTTATAGTAAATTCCATGACTTCTGTACTTGTAGTCTTCTATTAGAAGAATCTGCTCTTGGATATAGTGCAGGAATCAGTTCAATATGAACCACTATTGCAACACACACGTTCTCCAGTGGCCTCCCCTGACACTGGATATGCCTTGCAATCCCACACTGGATATGCCTTGCAATCCCAGCTCCTGTGGGTAGTTAGACTGGGAATAAGCATCTAGCTAAGATTAAGGGATTTAGGGATAAGGTTTTATTTCATTTCAAGATGATTTCAACAGAAGTTCTGCTATGGTTTTCCTCCTCCTCAGCTTCCCAATTTGACTTTGTGAAACTTGATCAGCTGCATAATATCAGATATGATAACAGGACAACTGCAATTTCCAACGTATTGGATCAAAGACCGACACTGGATTGAGTATCCTATGCCATGTCTATGGATGAGGGGATACCATAAAAAAGTGACATGGAAAGGCACTAAACCCAGTTACAGCTGTACTTATGACAGTGAATTTGTAGCTGCATTTCTTAGTGTGAAGGGAAATGTACCTGTTTAGCAAATTCAAAGCACAAGCCTGCTGACAGCAATGCAGAAGCTGTTACAAGTGACAGGGGCTGTTCCCGACTGTCCCTCAAGCAGGCAGGTTGCACTTCCTTAGCAGACAAATGCAAATTGGTTCTACCCCCAGTATGGAGTAAGGAATTTCAGTTTGTCCTGTGGAAAATATTAACCCTAAACAAAAAACTGAACCTTCACTAGGCTAACAGGACTCTAGAAATAAAAGGAAACATCACAAGATTTTAGGAGGTGCTGAAACATTTGTTTTGAAGTTTTATTACAAAAATATATTTGCAAACATACAAAATTTTGGATGAAAAAAAATGTTCATTCTTAAACATTTATGCAATAACTTAATAACTGCAAACATACATAGGTGCTATAAAATCCATACCATACCAAAAACGTTAATGATGCAGTATCTACATTTATTGACTTACAATTATTCCGGTTTCCAGAAATCTTTCCTGAAGCTCCCTTCCCCATGGGTCTTCATATTGAAAGAACATGCAAATGGCTACAACTGGTGCATCCACAGAAGTGACAAAACTCAGAAATTACTAAAAGCACATAATGTACATAAAAAACCTAACTAACCATACGTCCATACACTGAATAGGTAAAAATAAATACACCACCAAATCAGAGATACTGCAGTTTTTCCAATTTGAAGTGAAAAGAAGATATTGCATCTTAACATTTTTGTAACATTGCCAGACAAAACTGAGGTGATACATATTGCACACATTCCTCCTGTTAAGATATGCTGTACAAAGCAACCCAAATACCTGGCAAAAAGGTGGCTGATTTGTTTAGAATACTTTTAAAAACTAAGAAGTCCCAAATTAAAGTTTGCTTTCCAGAGTATTTCAGGAATTGTATCAGTGACTACACATGGCATAGTGGGTTTCAGAAAT
Organism: Pachyramphus minor; assembly: GCA_013397135.1. NCBI lineage: Eukaryota > Metazoa > Chordata > Aves > Passeriformes > Tyrannidae > Pachyramphus > Pachyramphus minor. The sequence continues at coordinate 960,070 of VYXB01005975.1, read as the reverse complement.
AAAGCAAAATGAAGCAATTAGAAATGCAAGCAAAAATGAGATACATCCATCAGTGTTTAAATGTAATATTGAGTATTTATACCGAGAAAACAGTTTCTATGAAATCAAGATGCATCACTTAAATTTTTTTTAAACTTCATCACTCATTCTGCAAATCTTGTGTAATCTGGAAAGATATACTGCTTCTAAAGTTAATAGCTGTTAGGCACCTTTCATATAAACTTTGCATTGTAAATAACAGCAGAGAAAGTCTAACTACAAAACTGAGAATTTTGATTTTCCTGAACAATTAAGCAGCTGTAGGTTTTAAAACTGTCTTTGATTAGGTTTGAGTTTGGAGTTTCATTTTTTCCCCAGAAGTGACTTAACATGAGCCACAAAACACATGCTTAGGTAAGAATTAATTTGGGGAGTATAGGCTGAACTAATAATCTTTTAATTCTCAGAAATAATAGGTAAAGTCCCATTAACCCAGTAGCTAAAGAAAAAAAAAAAATCACTTGAAAATGGTCACAATCATTTCCTGTGATGACCCCTGGTAATTTGCTACACCCTGGTTATCCCTACATGTGGAAAACATGAATCAAGCACTTCAACAAGCTGGTAATTTTGAACTTATACAAAAAGTTAAAATAATTAGGGGAAAAAAATTAAATATACAGTCCACATTTAAAAAAATATTCAAATTTTACACTATAACTGAGCTTGTGTTTTACAATTAACTCTTCATGCAAGGAGTTTATTTGTTAAAACCACTGCCCTGGCACTTGTCAAACCTCTGCAGTGCTGGGTGACACCCAGGTTGGTTCCACTTCTGCTGCCACAGAGCCTGGGACACACAGAGGTTGGAACAAACACATGTCCACGATGAACAGTTTGTTTGCTGTCGTAGCCACGATTTCAGCTCTGGTTCTCTGCCAGTTCGTTCTGAAAGTTGGGGCCGGGGAGTAAACCAAGAGTCTGCTGCTACCAGGACACTACAAAACCAAAGCCAAGGAAGAATCTGCCACTGCTTGTTTCCAGCTGGCCAGGAACCCTCACAACTTAAGGGTGTTCAAAGCAGTATTACTTTTGTCAACTGTAGGTGGCTGAAGAACTCAAAATAGAACTCCTTCATATCATTCCTACACATCTTTGGATATGACTGTATTTAGCAAACAGCACCCATGAGCACTATCAGCTTCCAGCATTTCTATTCTTACAAACTTTTACCAAATCTTTCTTTGAAGAAACTGTAAGCTGCCCATGAGAAGTGAGAACGTCACTAAATCCAGATAAAAGCAACTCTCTATTTGGTTTAGACTGTCCATTTTTGTTCAGAGGAACTGCTCACTGGTTTGTCCCTTTTAGTGAAAGTTTTCCTAAAAAACCCAACAAAAAACCAGATCTTGAGTCTCACTGTTTATGTGCATACACAGTATTACAATTCTAGGATTTATGGAGGAAGCTCCTATCTTTCTTAACAAGGCTGAGTTTATATTGCTGAATTCAAATGCTACTATTAAATCCAATATATTTCTTGATGAATGTGCATGACATTAGCATCTTTCCCTGAATCTTGCACGTTTTTCTAACAATATATATTTTAACTGGAAACACTGAACTCAAAGGCTGAGAAAATATTTTCAGAAGGCAGGTAGTGCTAAACAAAATATATTTTCCACTAAAAAGCTATGAAAAAAACTAAAATAGATCAAATACATAAAAATGTAAATATTTGTTGTATCTAAAACATCCCAATTTGTGAACAAGTCACAGTTAAAGCTCAATTACTAATTTCCAATGAAATGGCCATGCACCTTGACTATGGCAATATTAACTAATCCTTAGGATATATATATCATACATATATGTTGCAAGGAGCCAAACAATATTTTTCCTCATATTTCAATAGTGCTTGAGGGAAAAGAACAAAGCAGTGCATCGTAACTCACTACAGATCATCTTTTTACTCAATAACCCAACACTTTTGTACTGAAAAAGCACCTTTTAAAACTACTATTGCTGGAGAAAGTTGGAACCTGGAGTCAAATTAATCACCTCTGCATGCCTTTAAGAAATAAATACAAGCCATGGGCAAACCAACACAGCAGCATAGGAAAGTATAATTAGAAATTTTCTGATTTCAAATGGGAAAGTACTCAGTTAAATTCTTAGTTAGTGAATAAGCACTTACTAAATCACATCTAGAAAGCAATAACATTTTAATTAGATGAACTTCAGACTATGAAGTGTGCACTAACAATCTGGGGAGAGGGCAACAGAAGAAAAGCATGCATTTGTTTCCCATCTGCATAGTCTTCAACACTGCAGTTCCAACACAACTGAGGAATGAAAACCAGCTATGATGTGGTCCATCCTTAAGCTAAAAGAGAACAAAGTATTTAAATTTTATCAAACACTGCTAAACAGGAAGAGGGTCTTCCAGTGGTGATCTCCTAATTATCAATTTAAAACAAGAAAACTTCAACATGCAACAGAACTACTTTAAAAAAAATGATACAATCACTGAGGATTTTGCATATTTCAGATTTTCCTTTTTAGAGAAAATGGCCTTACTCACTTGGATACCTGTTTAATGTCAGTAACACCAAAGCAAGTAAGATTAGTGAAATACTGAAAGATGAATTTACGTGCAATAACTGCAGACTGTCAATATATCGAACAAATCATATTTTTAGACCTTTTGTTAAAGATTTAGCTCCAAAAGCCTGGCTTCCAGATCTGTTCCTTCCCCCCACCTGCCAGTTTAATCACAAGGCATTTTGCTCTCCTTCTCCTTAGTCCTTCAACTGGAACTAGTTTCCCACAACTGAATTCTGTCGTGGTGTGCTGTAGTGTACGGTACTGTGCATTTGCTGGTTGAAAGAGTGTTGAGTCTGTAATCCTTGAACAGTGAATACAGCTGGGAATGAGAGCCAGAGCAAACATTTGCACATTCACTTAATGCTAATGAGAGCTCAAATGCAACTTAAGTCCCCTCCCCAATAAAAAAAGGTTTGCTGGTGATGATCACAGTGAAAACCTAGATCACTTCTGAGAACATTACTTTCATAAGTATTTAAGGAATAGTCTTTCCTAACAGGTTCAAATTCAAGACATTGAAAACTAAATATTCTTTTACAAAAATATTAGTTTTATAGATGAGGCATAATTGTTTCTAAAATGGACACATTTTAAATAGATTCAGCTTCAATTATAGCTTAACGTTGTCTGTACTCTTGGTCAGGACTTGCAAGTAGACTTCATGGATGGTGCTGAGAAAATGGGAATCATTCTGCAGGAAAAAAAATAAGCACATTAGAAACATTAGTAGAAAGATGCAAAAAAGTTTAATACCTTAGTAAGAAGATGCAAGAAAAGTTTAATTTAATGCCTAAGTTGTGCATAAGGATTCCTTACAGTGGCAGCTGTCAGAGTTAAGAGAAGGGAACTGGCTGGGCACCAAAGGCAGGGCTGTATGAACACCCACGACGCTGGTCAGACAGGTGAAGGGATCACTGAACACACTGGATGCTCAAACAAACAAACAGGGGTCACAACGTCAACCTTTCACATTTCACTTCCCTCCAGAGTCCAAATCTCAGTCTTAGATACAAAGAGTTTCACTCTGTGTCCAGGTTCCCAAATACAGCCTGCCTGGGTGTCAGAAGTGATGTTACTTCTGTCTGTCAGAGCAGCCTGAATGGGACTGCGGCGTGTTCTACAAGAATACTCATGGCAAAGCATGACTGGCCAATGGATTAGTTTAATCTGGAGACAATATTTAGAGATATTTCTTGAGTCTAATTCATTCACATGACAAGTTTACAGAACTGGTATCCAACCAGCTAGCTTGAGGGTGTAATATTCTCTTTACAAGACTGAACAGCACATTTGGTATCCTGCCTGGAGTGCTGTGTGAGTACTCCCATGCTGCAGGATATGCCTATTTTGGTCTTCATTCAGCTCTCTCTATGAAGACTGGAGACAAAGCTCTATAAAGTCACCACTCAGACTACTGGCACTTAGGCTTGGCTGCAAGACTAGTTTAAGTCTTTAACAAGAAGAACTATATAAACCAATACTGGAAAAGTTACGTAAAATGGAACAACAGATAAGTCAGGCAACCTAAAGATGGGATCTGGTAGTGGCCCTTTTTCGTCCTAAAACTTGATCGCTGGGAAGATATTGTTTTTTGATTTTAGACTTTCATTTTAGGTGTAAGCTCTGCACATCAGCATGGAGAGGGCAAGAAAATCCCAAGTTAAAAAAGAACCATCTGTCGTTCATGGCAACTTCACCATGACATTAGAGGTCAAAATCATCTCAATGCATGGCTGCTTCCCAACATCACAGACTTAATTCAACTGGACTTTTTAGTCCCTAGAAATAGCAGAGATAAAACTTTGCAATTTCCATTTCAAAGAAACATACTTCAGATAAAGATGAAGAAATGTTCTAGGGAACTGAAAACAGGAAAGCTTTCCTTGGGTAGGCAGAAAACTTAAAAACACAGCAAAATCAACTCCCCCCATCCCCACATCAGCTTCTTCTAGTGCAACTTATCACTTGTCTACAAATTCGTATGGGTAAGAGAGGACACATCCTATGTACCCTAAATGCTCCACATCTCAACCAAGAGGAGCAAACTGTGCCATACCATGTGCACAGTGTGGAGTAATTCCACAACAAAAGAACATATTTTGTGATGTTTCAGGGCAAAAAGAGTTACAGGGGTACAGAATTGCTCAGTGCTGGTTTCTGTACTTGGAACTCTCCCTCAGAGACTGAGCTCTGTATAGACAGTACCTTTATTAGATGTATCAGTGCTTCTTGCAGCTGAGACCTACTGAGAACAGCAGGAGGTGTAGTCTGAATTTCTGTTGTTCCAAGTGTTAAAGGCGAAGAAGAGCTGGCTTTATTCTCCACTTCTGTAGCCTTTGTAGCTGATTGCTGAAACACGCTGGGAGACAAGAGGACTGAAGGTGCAACTGTTGTCGTGGCTGTAACAAACTGTGGAGGTGCAACCTGTAAGAGAACAGAAAATTGATAAGCACCATTTCCAGTAAGAATGAATGATGTTGTAAAGGCTGGAGAGATGAGCATAAGAAAATGAAACAAATTGTAGCCACAATTATTCAGTCAGATATTACAAAATAGCTGCTGTTAATGAAGAAATATCTATGAAGATTAATATCAATAGTAATTCTCATTTTCAAGCTAAAGAAGGTAGCAGCCTTGAACATTCTTGCCATGCAGACTCCTTGCTACTTTCCAGAATTTTTGAAGCATAATAATGTATGTTATGTATGTTAATAATGTATGTAATGAAAGATGAGCTTCTCACCAAGCTAATCAAAGGAGTCAATAGCTGTTCTGCAGATTATTATTTTCCTTAGGGGTTCACAGAAAGGCCAGTGCTGCTTCCTGCCTCCCCTGCTTCTATGGTCTCCTACAAATACTTTACTTCAAATTCTAAATGTATCTCAAACATATTTAAAGGGATTGCTGAATTATAATTAAAGTGTTGGAGTACACTGAAATACTCTTATTTTAAGTACATTTTCCCTTGTGGGGAATATGGGATGGGAATATATTTAGGGCCATCATCCCACCTCATTCTTCCACAGGTCTGTCTCCATTTCATGACAAAAATCCACATACTGCCTTTACCACTTTTCCTTTTAAACAAAAATTGCCAATTTATAAGACTACTATATTTGCATAAAGTGAACATGAATAAAGATCTGCTTTGAGCAGCTCTGCCATCTCCTGATAACTGCAATCATTAGTCAGGATGATAATGTCTTGCTCAGGCCTCCAGAATGACCAACAAGGTGAAAGAAAAAAGAAAATAAACAAGCCAATCTCACTCAGAAGAAAAGCAACACTAAATTTGTCAGTAAAAAGAATTCCCCTTGGATAACCAAATATTTTCAGAAGAAAAAACCTTCCAAAAGCATCTGAAGTTAATGTGTATTTAATAACATCAACAGCAGCAGAACCAGAAAACTGATTTTGTTGTAGTCAAAACTGTGAAGACTCACAGCGTGGGATTTCAGCTGAAGACAATGTGTTTAAACCCACAAATACAGTTTACTACAGAACATGCACACATTCCTTAGAATCCCCAAATCCATATAAAATGTTTTTAGTTTGGTTATTATTTACTAACTGGGTCATGAACAGATGCAGATCTGATCTCACAGCAGGCCAGTAGCTAGAACAGCATTTTACTTTAAGTAGCGCAATTTTTACTGTCTTCACAATCAGATCTGGGCATGCTACTAAAACTGCTTTCATGCAGTGCAAGTTTGACAAGAATGAGGCAATTTAAGAGATCTGAAAAAGGAGGGGGTGGGTAAAGGAAAACTAGAATTAAATTACAGATGGTCTCCTAAAAATAATACGTAACAAAAAGGTAATTAAAATAATTCTTGAAGACTTGACTATTACCAGTTATTTTTTAACTGCAACCTGAAATTTAAAATTGACATTATTTTGAACTCTTATCCAAGAAAGTTCTAATAGTGTTAAATCTGAATTTAGATGAGTAAAACTTGCTATTAGACAGTCTTGCAATAACAAATGCTTGCTATTCTTTTCTTCCTCCATCTTCCATTTCTTTCACTTTTTATCTTTTCAGAAAATACAAGGTTATCTCAGGAAAACTAAGAGACAGTAAGGCAAGGATTGCATTTTATGCCTCTGGGTGCTTAAGGCTGGGCTAAGGCTAAAAGACCCTGCTTACAATATTATGGCATTAGTACTGCTTGTTTGAAACATTAAAAAAACCCAGTTCAGATGGTGCAAACTCATTGCAAGGCTGCAAATCCAAAAACGTGTCCTCATTTCCACATTAGAACCAACAATAAGAGCCACTGCACAAGAGCAGTGCACTCACTGACACAGCTCCCCCTTCCTTCAGTGCAGCTTCTTTCTGCTTCATAACAGCTCTTTACATGTGGTCAGAGGGTGATGACTATTTGAGGTACCAACAGTGAACCACAGCTGGGTTTTCTCCTTTCTAAGAAAGCCAATAAACAATTAGCAGAGGTATTTGTTCACTTACTTGACTTGCTTTAGACAAAGTCTTCGGCTGTGGAAACACTTCTGAATCTTTGTTTTGCTGTACACTCTAAATTAAAAAAAAAGAAAGAAAAAGGAAATTGTTAATTTTATACCTTTAAATAAGGTACAGGCTACACTTCCACAGCATCACCCCTTGCAACACTGACGAGCCTGTGTCCTTCTGTCCCTTCTCAGCTCAGCAGCTCTGAGCAGTTCTTTTCAGACACAAGTACAGTACTCACACTTAGGACTTAACCCACCCACTAACAGCACCAGTTTGAAAAACCTCCTCCTCTACAGACAGGTCTGTCACTGGTAGCAGATGCTAATGATACAGAACTAATGGAACTGAATATCTAACTCAGCAATTCAATCGATATCACACAGTGGAAGTCCTTCATTATTTTTAAAAGGCTACTATAAAACAGCACATTTCCAAGGGAAAAATAAACGTAGTCTAAAAACAGCCTAAAACTTCATGGATATCAGAATACCTGAAGGGGAGAGATTATCTTGCTGTTCAAGGCTGATGGCTTAGTGTGAGATTCTTTGAAGCTCTCTGGTGTTGCAAGTTGGCCAACAGAGGCAGAGATGTTTGGTGTTAAGGACGTTTTAGTGAGAGACTGCTGTTGCATTTGGTCATGCTGTGGGGTCAACCTGAGTTTCTGGAGAAGATCAACACTTGTATGAGATGGATTTGAGACAGTTCCCGTGTTGGTTGTTGTCAAGGGTGCTATGAGCTGGCTTTGGCCAGCCATTAGGTTTTGTGGAGCGTGGTTCCCCTCAGACGGTGGCTGATTCACCAGCGGGGATATGGGCTTGGCAGCTTGCTGCATAACTTGCATTATACTGTTGCTTTGTTTTAGGCCAGGAAGCATCTGAGCAGGGGCAGCTTCCATTGTTGAGGCTGAATTAAGAACAGGGCTTAAACGAACTGAATAGCTTGAAACATTTTTTATATCAGGCTGGGAAACTGAAGCTGGAGGCATTAGCATAGGTGTTAAACAGTCCTGCTGATTGGCACTGGTTTTAACGCCTGGACTTTCTGATTTCCCTAGGGATTGTTGCATTACTGGTGACTGGTCAAAGGAAAAAGGCAAAAGCAAACTGTGCTGCTCTCTGGCAGATGCATCTGTCTGCAGCTTCTCCATTCTCTCTGAGTTGGGATATGGAGCAGTGGGCTGTTCCTTTTGTACAGTGGTTCCAAACAGTTCCTCCAAAGTCAGATGCTTCTGCCTTGACTGAAATGGCTAAAAAGAAGGGGAAAAGAAGTTTTAAGCTTAGAAATATATACAGCACTATACAACTCCCAGGGTCTATTACACATTCTATTACAGGGTCTCCCAGGGTCTATTACAAGAAAACTACAAGAGACAACTAGGTCAAATGCATGTAAGTGTGCCCTATTTACAGGAATTTTGAAATTAATTTGATTTACAAGGAACATCCTGGCTATGGATGCTTTTTCTTTACAGCCTTCCTGGGACACACTGTGCACTACTAGTAAGGAAGGGGGAAGGCTATGGACTGTGACATGAACATGGCACTTGCCATCATCCATCAGCCAGAACTACACAAGGCATTCTGAGGGGATGTGGGGCAAAACAGACATGTTGAACACTATCCTCACTGAATTGATGAAGTTGGAAATAATGAAACGGTCTACAAGATGGGAAAGGAACACAGAAGCTACACAACTGAACTAGCAACACATGCCTAGACAGTTTTTCCTCACCCTTTTCATTAACAATGCAATAGATGTCACAATAGGTAAGAGAATCTGTATAAACCTAAACATATATGCATTTATCTCCTTGAAAAGTGTGTATATATATGCAGACAGTTACATCTAGCAGTCCTTTTGTCTCTGTCAAAAATACACATCTAACTACACCACTGACATTGTTAGAAAAATATGATTTTAAGGATATAATCTTCTTAATATTTTACTGAAAATATTTTAAAATGTATTTTACTAAAGAGAAAAGAAACAACTATTAATACGACCCATAATCTCAAAATTTTCCTTTCTTTTTTTTTTTTGAGGTTGCACAGGACTAGAAGTTATGTAAAACAGCTGGACTGAAATACAACATTCTGTTCAGAAGCCTGAATGGCCTGCAGCACAATTCCAGTGTATTCTGATGGTATGTCTAAACAAAGACACTACTTCACAATGACAACTACTGTACCATGACATTGCTCTGCTGGCTCCAGTTTTCCCAGCACAGATAACAGCAGTGAAGCCATGGCAGTACAGGTGCCTAAAAAAACCTTGGGCTTGAAATCACACTGACTTTTGCCCTTGTTACTCACCTCTACCGACATTGTTACAGATTTTTAGCCAGCTTTAAGTCAGGCACACATTAATTTTGTGGCTGAGACATGTATAGTTTATAAACCTTGTTAATTATGTTAGTAATTTTTTCCCAGAAAGTTGTTGTTACTTTCCTCCACTGGTCTTACTGTTCCAAAGACCTGTGCTTCAACTATAAAGATTCCATTAAAAGAAAAATCACTGTTCCAGATAATTTCAAACTCTGCTTTTGACTTCAGTGTGATTAATTGACTAACTTTCCTTTATTAATACATTACAACAGTCAAGTAATCAACTGAAATCTCTGCCATGCTCTGAGCCAACTCAGACTAGCCCCTCACTTGGATAGTCTCAAACATGAAGTTAAGTTTCCAGCATGAAGTACAAACGTGTGGTGTCTTTAGCAGGAAATGAAGTTACTCAATCCCCATGCAAGTGTGACATTTTGGAGGGAGTTTAAGAATCTCACCGTACTTATCATATGCACACTAATTTTTAGGTATCTGTTTCAATTAGATGAAAAATGTATTTTTATAGTTGAAATGGAATGTCTTTCCAGTAGTCTTCCAGTTGTCCACATTACTGAAAATGTGGCTCAGCACCAACACAATTGTGATATATTCAAAGCCATTAACTGGCTTTACAGCATTACCACTTATGCTATCCAACTAATTTTTTCCAGTATTTCTGCAGCTATTATTTTAAATAGCTCAACAGAATTAAAAATATGACATTTTACATGTTCTATGAATCGACTTTCCCTTTAATTGCTCCAGAGCAATTTGTTAGAATCTTATCTTTCCAGTTTTTCCTCTACTAGTTAAATTTGATTCCTGTTCTGCAATTCCACGTGCTGTCAGGTGGAGCACTTCAGCTGATTTTGTACAGTCTACATGGAATGACTCAAAAGAAAATATCTGCTTTTAAAGCAAAGCCTCAGGCAACCCTGGTGCCAGGTCTCCAGACTGGCATGCAGCAAGCAGAGCTGCCAGGGGTCACTCCAGCACTTATGCTGACCCAAAAGCAGAGGTGCTGTGATAGCAAATAATCCCAGCAAACTCCCCACCCCTTATTTTAATTCATTAACTGTTACTCCCCCATCCCCTAAAACAGATTCTTGCTGCCCATACCCCAGCCTTAACTGCATTAGAAACTACTAATACTCCAAACTAAGTATTTTGTTTACAAGGACTAAGTGCAAGGTTGCCCACATTTTCCTGGGGCACTTAATTTCTCCAACCTGTGGTTTATTGCATTAGAAACACCCCAGTGAACTATGGCAGGGAACTCAAGCTCCTGTCCTCTGTGGGGCATCTTCTGAGGAGCACCAGCACTGCCCTTCCCGTGCCCACTGGGTGGCACTGCAAGCAGGCCCAAGGCACTTCATGTCTTCCTTATTGCAGAATTTACTTTTTTTCCTAAATTTATCTCTAAATGTTTGGTATGAAGCTACAGCTTCCTTGTGCTGGACTGTAGCTGTAGCTTTGAAGGCAGCATAGACAAGCCTTAAGGAAAGGTCTGAGATACCAGAACTCAGGGCTTGAGCTCATGTGTGAAAGGCTGCAACGTTATGTCCACCTGAATGATTCAGTGCAATATTGTAGCACAGGTCAGTTTTTCTTGTTTCCCCTCTCTCCAAGTCATCCTGCACATTGCCATGGTCTTTCTTCCAGAATCCAAGCTGGCCCATTTAAACATACTTGGATATTCACAGCAATGTGGACATTTCCTCATATTTTTAAAATGCTAAGTCAAAAGACAGAATTTAGGGTCCTAAAAGTCTTCAAACTTATTAGCTTATTTATAGTGATAACATATTCAGCAGACAACACTGCAGGCATTCTACCAATTTTGGTACTGAAACAAAGCTCTAAATGGAAAAAAAAAAAAAAAAAAAGCCCTTCATTTAAGGTTGGATGAACCATACCTGCTCTTGCACTTGTAATGAAGGCTTTTGTTCTGAAGGCTCTGTGCTTTCTGGCTTTGGAGGATTTGAATTTTGTTGCATTCCAGAACTTGATACAATACTTAAGTCACTGATCTGATTCTGAGGGGACAAAAAAAAAAAAAATTAATACAAATACATAGGTTTAAATCTGTGTTTACCCACTATACAATCCTGTTTACATGGCACTTGGACTGAAATAGAGATGATGTACAAAGCACTGATTTTTGTGAGACACTGGAATTCACAAATTTTAGGAAATAAAAATCATACCAAGACATCCAAAATCTGGTACGTAGTCATAAAGCTCTTATTCTTTATTATTATATATAAAAAAACCAAAACAGAACTGGCTTTATATGTTTTCACCAAGAGAGAAAACTACGTATTAAAGAACAGGTGGGCTTTTCACACCCTGTGTCTGGATTAGCACCTAACAAGGAATTTTGCTGCACTTCTTTAAATCAAAAACCCAATCTAGGAAGTGCTTAGGAAAAAAAATCCTGACGGAAATCACTCCAAGTGGCTGGAAAGAGAGCTTGTCACCAGCTTACTTCCACCACGTTTCATCAAACATGTACATATATTTTCAGGTGTTAATTTAATTTTCTGTGAACAAGACAAAACCAGACAAGACAGTTGCACTATAACAGAATGTTTTTCAGATTGGGTTGACTTTAGTCTTTAATAAATATATACATAAACAACTATAGAAATTGTATTACAGTTTAAATCACCACTGAAAACCCCCAAACTGTTCAGATTGGCAGCTTTCAGTGGGTAAACTACACCTTATGCATATGGCACAGCTCAGCACTGGACAACACATGATTGCTCTGATCACTTACAGCAGTAAAATATGGGTTAAACTTTTAGCAACAGATTAAAAAGCAATCTGAACTTTATTCTTTTGTTTTCAAATTTTAACTGAAAGCAATAAATACAAACTCAAGACTATATATTGTGATTTAGGGACAGAGGCAAGAAGCAAATTTATCCCATCTTTTGTTTAGCCACCAACTTGAAGGTCAAAACTCTTTGTGCCTGAAATGCCGGAGGCCTTCTAGTTACAAAATCAGGAAAGGCAGTGTTCTTTGCACTAGAGGATGAGCTGCAGTACGTTTCCATGCTCATACTGAAATACACAAAACCACACTATAAAAAGCATCCATTCACTTCATTAAAAAAAAAATAAATTCAGAGTTCATTCATTTTCACATATGGGCTTGATGTAGTGTGTACTTGAAGGATTAAGCTGATTTGGAATCCTAGATTAAATCACTCAGACCTTCATAAATCTCTTTTTCACTCCCTCTGCCCCCTTCTCATGCTGACACTCTGCCAATCTCATGTGGGCTGCACACAAGGATTACTGTATGATCCATCTGGAATGTACCAGGCAGATAAGTACTTTCTGCTCCTAAATACAAATTCATGTGTAATTACCAGGTGCCATAAAATTATTTAAAAAAGTAAAAATTAAGACAGGAAAGGTCTCTCAAGAAGCCATACTCCAAACGAGCTGGTTTCTTTTTTATGTTAAGGTTGGTACACCTTGGCTACAAGGAGTTCTGAAGTTAATGTGCCAGAGGTTTGCTGTTAAAGCTGAGGTGGTCAACATAACATTCTCCAAAGAACCTTGTTTGAAATATGACCAACATTGTTCAATTCTGCTTATCTGGCAACTGCTACACAACTACAGTCACACAGGGTTATGATGGGATCATGTTGAACAGATCCAGCTTGCAGTTCATGTCACACAAAAAGGAAATGAAGTCACTGTTGCAGTTTCACCAGTGTTCTAAAAGTAACAAGACAAACATACACATAAAATGAGAAATCAACCCCCCCAGTTCTAAAGTAGCTCTACTGTAACCCATGCCCTGCATATTTCCCTGTTGTATTACTGATACCACAGACAGCAACCGTCCACTAAAAAAATCTGCACACACCCACTGCCTCTTTAGAAGAATTTTACTTGTCCATGATTCTTATAACTTTGTTTCCAGCTTTTCAGTAGTCTCACATGAAAAAGATCTGAAAATTAGAAGACAACCTAGAATGTCCCAAATCATTTTCTAAGCCATCTGTTGGAAATGTGTGTTATCCAATACTGCAAGGACAAAGATGGAGAAAAGCTTCATCACATCCTCAGAAGGCACTACCCAAAACAGTGTGTTCTTCTGGTGGGGTTTTTTTCCTTCTTTCCAAAACAACTTCAATTTCTTCAAATCTGTCTAAATTGATACACCATTGAAAGATGAATCATTCAGGTTTTGATGTTTCCATCTGTGATCTCACAAAAGGTGCTACTTCCACAGAGCTGGCCTTCACACAAAGACCTCTTCTCCCCAAACAGCACTGATGCACGTACAATCAGAATTAATTAATTTTTTTTATTCTGCATTTTAAAGCATTGAAAAAAATGGGCTCTTTCTTGGAAATTAATATCTAGCCTGGGTCAAACATACTGGATTGTTTGTCACATTCACTGGCCATCAAGCTATGTGAGAAAGTGACAGGATAAGTTGATTCATACAAGACTTAACTCACATGCTTATTCCTATCTCCTCCTCACACATTGTGCTGTAACCACCTAGAACCCAAAAAGACTCAGATCCCAAGTACTTCATGGAACTCTGCTGCACCAGCAACTTCTGGAAGGAATCAAGCACTGCATTAATGTGCTCCCCCTTCTGCCTCCAAGGAACCACAGCACAGCTCTGCTACAAAATACTCACACATTGCTTTACTACTGCACATTCCTGGGAAGAGGCGTGTTCAGAATCTCTGTTTCCTTTTTTGGATCTCCCACACACTACCTTTATATTCATCCTGCATGTATGAATTTGGTCCTCACAACTATATAAAGTAATTCTTCCCTAAGAGAACTAACATTCTTCACTGTGCAATCTTGTGAATTTAGCACCAGCAAAAGATAACAGACTTTTCCTTCCAAAATGAGTTAATGAGAAGGACAAACACAGTTGACAGGACAGAAGTAGTAAACTGGGTAACAGAAAGACAGGAGAAAAGTATTGTTACATTTAGTCTACAGCTATTAAAAATATGTTTCATAGAGTCTACAGATACACTGAATGACTCAACCTGTAATACCACAAGACATCTTTTGAGACTAAGAAGAGACAGATGCTGTTGGGCACAATTTTTATTTGCTATTCCCAGAGACAAAATTTTCTCACAGCAGGAGAAATCACTGTAAAATGGGCCTATTGAGCTACACTTCAAGGTGGATCACATGAACAGTATTCAATCCATCTTGCCTGAAAGCAGAGACTGTTTCCTAGTACAGTGCACCTGAGGGAGGGAACAAGGCATCAGTCTGAAAACAAGGCTGCTGGAATGATGGCAGAGACAGTCCACCCTTTAAACAAATCACAGCTGATGTGCTAAAAACTAGTTTCCAGAAAAGAGACATTTACTTACTCGTTCATATTCATCCTTGGCTTTACTGAGCATTTCCAGGATGTCAATGGGCCTGTTTTCATTGCAGCCATTGGTTCTGCTGGGACTTTTTCTGTCCTGGGAAACTTGCTGTGATCTCTGAGCTTCTTGTTCAACCACTCTGTAACAGGAAAGGAGAAACAGTACTTAAAATTTTCATCTAGAGTTAATATCTTGCAAAAAGCAGTAAAGAAGAAGGTACTCCCAGCATATTCACACATTTCTTCTGGCTGAATAAAACTGTAACACACATCTGACCAAAGTTACTCAGGTTTTCATTTGCTATAAGGTTTATACAAGTCAAATTGTCAAATGGTCGATTTATCTCCAACTCAGAGAGCACTGGGATGTCTCTCTCACAAAGTTTGCCTACAGTAAAACACCACTTCTGTAAAACTCTCCTGTTTAGACATTTTTACCATAAAATACATGGACATCCAAGCATGTGGTATACAAAGAACATGGTTATAGCACAGGTTAAGATACTAACATGCATTTTTTCCATATTTAGCCAAATCAACATGTATCATTCAACAAAATCTATTACCCAAAAGTTCTAATGTAGGATGAGGCTGACCATTATACAACAAAACAAAGACAGTGGGAGAGAAAAGAGCTGGCTCACACCAGATGTCTCTGGAGTCAGTCTGCAAGGACATGTAGAGGAAGTAACTCCTCACAGCCCCATCTAAGACTCCAGAAAGAACAGCAAACCATTTTTTTCCTGAGTTGCCCTGTAGTCATTCCAATTACCTGCAGGCTGGAAACACGCTGCTCCTGCCAGCCTCTGGTGCCTACGGTTCACTCACCACTTCTACTCCACCCCTACCTGCCTCAAGTATCTAAACCCTTCAATTTAAAAGAGAGTTCGGATATGCAAGAAGATGATGTGTACGTGGCACATTTCATCAATAAAAGTAAAGCACATACTCCTAATCCATATGCAGTTCACAAGATATACATGGCTGGGCAATGCGCTGGAGCTTATCCTCTTGAAATAAACACACACCAGCCTGTAATCCCTTCTTTTTTAAAGCCTGCATTAATCAAATATGTTAAGAAAAAACAAGCACTGTAAACAGGGCAGAGCTCTGGAGCTGGCATGTCACTTGAGAACTTGCCTGCTGTGGAACTGATGGCTGATGGGGGAGCCAAGAGGTGCCGTCACAACAATCACAGGCAGTGTCAATCATTCCAGCCTCCAGTTTCTTTGGGTCAGTTAGGATTCAGGACAAACTCTAGATTTTGTAGGCTGTAATTATTTATATGCACCTCTATGTTGACATTTCTGAGGAAAAAAATAGTTCAAGTCTTGGAATTTTTTCCCAGTTTTCTAACAACCAAGCCCCTTTACTCCACTGGAGTTTAGTTGTGTTTATTTGAAAAAGGGTTAGATTTGGCTTTTAGCAATTCAGTGTTGCTTTCAGAATTTTTAATAACACAAGCTGGTTATTTAACCAGCTTCTGGTTATAGTACAGTTTTCTCTGTAAGCAGCAGACACCTGAAAATGTAACTCACAATAGGGGGGCCAATCTACACCCTGACAATTTTCAAGAACTGCAGCACTGGCTCGTTTGGATAGAGCAGATCAATACTCCACAAGTGTTTCTGTGGTGACACCCTGAGAGAACATTTTGTTCAAGCACCCCACGTGGTCACCCAGTCCTGACTTAGGACCTGCCTAAACTCACTCTAAAACTAAGGATGAGAAAGAGCAACGTAAAAAAATCACAATACTTGGCCAAGATTTTAAGTGTCGCCATAATTGAATCAGAAAAAAGAAATACTTCAGTTAAAGGAAAAATTCTAGGGACAACTCAGGTCACATGAGTGCTGCCTGATAGGGAAGCAAAGGCTTCACTCGAGACCCTCTGTCTGCTCTTAACTACTTGGCCCAGGTTTCAATGAAACATCCTCCAATGAAAACAGTACTAACTGGTCTCATATTAAAACATCTGCAAGGAGTACATCCATTTCACAGAAATGTTTCACAAATCTTTCTGAAAACCGTTTCATAATATTTTTCTCTTGTTCATTATGAAGTGTTTGTTACCTTTTTAGAATTTTCTTTTTCTGTTGAAGAATAATAGTTCATTTTCTCATGTAGATAATTGTGTCATAGCTCCAACTCCATCCTGTCTTGTGCAGGTTACATTTAGACAGTGGTGATGGACTAAATGTGAAACTCTATCCCCAGAACTCTGAGATCTCTCACAGTTCTAGCCTGCTGCCTACATCTCAGAAACCACACTGGCTTAAAACAGGGTAAAACAAGCTTATAAACCAAGCTAAAAATACCCCTCCCCCCAGATTTATCAGTCAGAATGCAATAGATTCACAAATATTTGAGCCCCCCCAGTTTCCATCCCACTTCTAGAAAGCTTATCCCTCAGTCAATCATCCTGACTTAACTAGACCCAAGGTAATTGTTTCTGAAGTCAGGAGTTTGGTGACTCGCATAAAACGTTTTCATTTCAGAAAACTCTACAATTCTTGGGGGGTGGGAAATAACAAGAAGTTCTGTAGATTGAATACCTTTCCTGGGGAAAAATAGTCAACTAATGCAAATGTGTATGCTGAGTACGCTCTGTGTGCAATCCAGGATTAAATCTTTTTCTAAGCAAGGCCTGATGTTTCTTTCCATTATATCAGATAGTGGAAGAGGCACACATTCCTTCAGGGACACAGGAGCTGCTGTGACAGTTTGTTGAAGACTGTCTGCAGTTAAAGCCTTGAAAATATACCTGGCACAACCTCACAGAAGGGCAGGGGGGAGGGAGAGAGTGTGAGAAGTGACATCTGTGATTACAATGCAAACACTAATTTGCTTTTCTTTTGAAAGATAAGCCACCAAAATATAAATGGATGGTCTGCAATCTTGTTAACTCAGTCTGGCACAATAAGGTCAAGTCAAACAGCAGGGAAGAGAATGCAAATCTCCTTGAAACCTTTTATGGCTATGTTTTTAAAGTGCTGAGGTACTATAAAGGCAGTACTCCTTCCTATCAGTGATTAAGAAAAAACCCACCTTAACAAAAGGGTATAAATCAAAATTTCCACTCCAAACAAAGAAAAAAAAAACTGTGGAAAAAAATTAATACTCTTGGAAAAAAATGTAAATATTGCAATCCAGCGAAAAGGGTAAATGTGCTTTATGGACTGTTATGCTATGGCTGGACTGGTGTGTTACCTGCTACTTCTAAAGATTCCTAATGTATCTACAGCCATGGTTTGTGCTACAGTGCCCAGACTTGTTTAACACCAAAGACACTCAAGGTTTGCTCTGTGCCACTTAGACCTGCACTGCAGCTGTGCCTGACAGGAAGAACATGGCAGAGGCTGAAGGGTTCAGCTCTCTCTCCCACTTCAAACATGAATCATGGCTGTAAATTAAAAGATGCATTAAACAAAGAAAGCCATGCCCTTCTGATGCTCTGTTTATAAAGAGGAGAGGCAACAGAGGTTTTGTTATTTGTTTTGGTAACAATATCCAAGAGTCTGTTTCACCCAATATTTTCCATTAACCCTTATAACCAAACCTCGTATTTGGAGAAGCCAAATAACAGCAAAAAGTTCAATACAACTGGGGAGAAAAACCAAAAGCAGGAAATGGGAACTGTATGGGGTTATCAGGATAAGAAAAAAGAAGAGGAATTCAGAAAGAGATCTTGATATCAAAGTCTATCATATGTTGTCTCACACTGCTTCTGTGTGGAAAAGCCAAAATAACTCACTGCAAAAACCCCAGACCAGGAAATCAGAATTCAGCTTAAAATGTCTACGTTGTGACTGGCTTCCATATAATTAAATATTATATATTTCCACAGAATTCAATTTTGCAAGTCTTCAAGATGCCCTGATTTGCAAGGCATGACATGCTGATTAAGGCACACAACAGTTAAGGAAGTTCAGGAAAGTGGTGGGATAGTGAAGGGAAGCAAAGCTGAGAACAAGGGATGAGAAGACACTCTGTGCAGGACATCTACATTCTGCATTTGTGCTGGTGCAGCAACCTTGTCTCACAATTCAAGCTCCTTCCTAAGAACACTGAAGATTTGTTTAAATTCTAGAAGATTCTACCTTCTTCCCCTCCTATTCTTCCATCTCTTCACTTTAGTCAGGAATAATAACTAAGTCTTAAAAAAACCCCAAACAAACCACAAACTTGTACAAGAAACAGCCCATCATAAAACCAACCAAAAAACCCAACCATCATTTATTTCCCTATACTTTCTGTATCAGAAGATCTTTTGCCAGCATCCCTATACAACACAATTTAAAATAATGAACAGTGTTCATGTGTGTTTCCTTTGGAGAATGCCAACTAATACTTCAACTGATTCATCACTTAACAGAAAATTTTAACCTTGGAGGTTCTTTAAAAACAAAAGCATCATTTTCATTACTCAAAAAACTGGTACCAGCAAGAATGTTGTATTTCTCCATTTTAGGAGAGTGAGAAAAAAGACAATTTAACAGGTTCAGATTTTTTCCTGTATTGCATAAAAGAATTACAGAATAATAAGGTCCCAGTACTTACTTAGCCATGAGTTTTGCTATTCGATGACAGTCATTCTTGTCGTAAAACCAAATACTGTAAATTGACACTAGAAAATAGGAAAAAAAGTGTAAGGCAAAGAAATCAAATGCATAAGAAAAAAGTAAAAAACCAAAGTGAATCAGAACTGCAACATATGCATGACCATCAATTTCCACTCAAATATTGTGTGTGACCAACAACTATAAAATAATCAGAAATAGCACCTGTGCAAACACAAATATCTTTAGTTAGATACAAAGCAAGAACTACAAAATGCTGTGATACTGCTTGCAAATAAAAGTAGCAAGAAAAAGAAGTTTGAATCAGCAGATGCCATCTGCAGTTGCAGCCTCCTGTTCTGAATTACTGACTTTACCATTTAAACTAGGCCAAAGAATATCCATTTTTAAAAACCACTCATTTTAAAATTTGTCAATTTTTGAAAATCAACAAAAAGATTAGTTAGAATTACAGAATGACAGTTCACTCAGGGGCTCTCTGGAAGGTTCCCCATCCCGAAGAAAGCAGTACCAAAGCTCCAATCATGCTGTCACATCCATGGAGCAGCTTTAAAACACAGTCATAGTGACCCCTACTCTTTGAAGATATCAAGGACAAAGCAATGAGGGCAAAAGGGTTCCAGGTCAGCAAGAAACTCAGCTCCATTCTGGCTTTCAGAAGTAAAATTCCACTGAAAGTTGGCAGAGTTGGAGTTTGACTGCTGAGCTAAACATACTCCACCAGAGGGAGAAACTTTGTCAGTAGTGCCATGTGCTGCTCCTTCCCCAGGAATCCCACTTCCAAGGGCCTCTCACCCACACACGAGCTCATCTCCTCACTGTCCCACAGTTGTGCCAACACCACAAAGCTGCAGAACTTTTTCCAGAATTGTATTGAATCCAACCCACAAAACAGATTATTTTAAATCTTAACTCACCTACAAAGTTTGTCAATGCACAGTGTGCAAGTACATTAGAGGCAATTAGACTTTATATATGTTACCATTAAAGTACTTAAATTTCTGAAAAAACACTTTTAGCCTTTTAAAATTCACATTTATACTGCAGTTCATGCTGATGTTATTATGAAGTTGAAATCACTGATTATAAAAATATGACTTAAAGTGAAGGAAAGGAATGTTTAAAAGAAATGACACAACTTTTTCCAGTCGGATGTAGGTTTTTATTTCAAAGCAAAATCCTTTTCTTTCTTCACTTTTTTTTCCTCCTCAAAATACTCAAAAGCCTCAAGCCAGCCCATTCAAAATTATGTCAAGCCATGGCAAAAAGGACAATTCCAGTTCCAGTTATCCCAGGCTTACTTTGTTGGGCCAAAATCCTCCAAAAGTCATGTACACACCACATTTCTAGAACAATATAATAGAACAAATTGAAATTCTTTTCTTCTTTTTCTTTTACTCAGTAACAACTGTATTCATTTGGATGTTTGTTTCTTTAGAGGTTCCAGAAGACAACAAATCTTTTCAACTCATAAACAAAGAAATCAATGCACAAAAGACATAAGCCAATATAAAAGCATTTCATACATGCTTATAAGACATACAAGTCAATGTTTATTAAATGCTTTTATTAAAATTTACAGTTTAATACAACTGGATCATCTGCTGCATAGAAACCTTCCAGTTTGAGCTACTTCTTCAGTCACATAACATATTCTAGCACTGAAGAAAAGCTCTTTCCCTTTCCTGACTTCATTATCAGACCAACTGCCAAGAAGAGAAAGCTGCTTCAAAAGCATACTTGCTGAAGAGAGAACGATAAGGAACCTATAACGATATCTTAATTGGACAAATGATACAGTCACACTCAATTCTGCCAGAAACAGGCTGACACACGACCAGAAGTAGATCCAAATCTCACTATGGTGTACAGAGTATCAGGCTTTTTTCCACTCGGTACTACTGGGAAGCAACTGTAGGGAGCCAGTGCAGAACATTAACAATATTACAAAGATGTAAAGCAGATTACGAACAAGTAAACTCAGGCATTAACATATGTCCAACAGGCTGCAATGTTTACCTTCCTCTTTCCAAAAGAGAACTTGTATACTCTCAGTTCAGCTCCCTTGCCCCTGGAGTGTGTGTGTGTCCCACCTGCATTACTACATTTGATGTACTTCTTACATGCAGTTCCAGCTATGAACAGCCTTATATCAGAGTTGGTTCTTACCAGTTCTTTTTAAATGTGATTTTTTTGCTACACCCAGCATAAACATTAGCTGAACATTCACATGTCTTATGGCACCTTTCTCCTTGCAGTTCTTCCAAGAGTTTTACCCAACAGAAGCTACTGAATTAAGTGACTTATTTTTCCATCTAGTTAAACACTTTATATCCAGTTTTTCTACAGTGAATGCTGGGCAGCATCTTTAAAAATCAAGTAACAGCAGTTTGTAATCATCATCAGCAATATCTTTCAGTAGGATTCACATTACACTTTGACACACCTGAAGTAATGAGTTACCCATACCACAGACAAATCAGGTTTCATAAAACTAAAACAAGTCATCTGTCATCTTTATCTTTGTTCTTCTCTGACATAAGTAATTTTTATTAGAAACAGTGACCCACAAATACTTATCCAAACACATAACACTCAACTCCTCTCCAAACCTGACTGGATCACTTCTTAAAACTTGATTGAAATTGCAGTGGAAAACCAAAAGAGATATTGAGAGAACAGAAGCATTGTGGAAGTTCCTGCTCAACCCTAACAGCTGGGTGATACTAAAAGAAAGGCCTTGGACTCTTCTCCATTGTGCTCCCACTGCTCCATGGGGCACTCAGCTCACAGTGCCACTGCTGTGAGATCTGCCAGCAAATCTGAACTAGGAGTGGGAAGACTCAAGTGCCACTGCAAGACAGAAGCCTCCCTCTTTGGCAATATGAAATGAAGCTGCATCCCAGAGCTGTAGTTTCACTTCAGTTCTCATTTTAAGTAAGCAGAGAGGCAGCGTCACCACCCTCACATTCCCACAGCTTTGCCACTAACTTGTTCGACCCCAATTCTCCCCTCTCCTTGATGCCAACTGGGTACATTTTAGTCCAGACCAGCCCCTTGATACTGTTTATGCATCAGCCTCACAAATGGGCCACCTGAGCACAAGAGAGAGGGCAAAGAATAGGGGCACACAGTAAGGCAAAACTGTTCAAATGGAGCTGTGTGCAGGGGAAGTGCACATGGACTCATCAGCACTGCCAGTTTTGCAGATTCCAGACACTATCACTCACTTCCCTTTGTTTAACCATTTGTGCAGATACAGCTTCAACTCATTCAAAGAGATAATTTATTTGTTTAAAAGTTCACTTAATCAGCTGGAAGAGATGACAGAAGAGCGAAAAGTTTTATTTTTACAGTTCCAATTAGGTGTTGCCATACAATGAGGCAGAACAACTGGAAGTAGAAGGCAATAATCTTTCAAACTCTGGAATGAAAGGACTCCTATTCTGAAACCCCATCTCACTCCCATAAAGAAACGCACACATATGCATCACTTCACACTGCAAATACAGTTTAAGGTAAAATCACATAAAGTCATCTCTCTTAAAGCTTGTATTTCTTCTAGTTAGATGAAATTCCACCTCTCCTCAGTCAGCTCTAGTATCTTCTTCTTTGACAATCCTCAGTGTAAGTACTACCCTGTCACACAGATTTATAAATCATTAGAATTAATAAAAGAAGTTTCTCCCTTTCTTATTGTTTTGAATGTCTTAGGCCATTTCACAAACACAGCTCACAGCACAATGCCACAAGCAGTAGCACTGGAGCAATTCCTCAGGTGGCAAACAGCATCCAAGATCAGGAACACTTTAGCAAACTGCCATCTGACAGGATTGTATGGAATGTGAAGGATTGCTGCTCTGCAACACTGAACCATGGCAGAAAGCCCTTTGCAGTTTTGAGTGCCATCTTTCAGGTCAAACTACGTATTTTTAGAAGTTCTTAACAGTTTTCAATCGTTCCTCCCCTCCTCCAGCTTGCATTGCTGCTTCTGCTCCAGAGATAGGAAGAACAGGCTCCTTTCTTATCTCAGCCTAAAGCACTGGGTTAATGTGCTTGTGCAGAGCCCGTCAGCCTCGGCAGTCACAGAGATGTGTTACACTTAATGTGCTGCCAGCCAGGAACACAGGGGATAAGGAGAGACTTTCCTTCCCACTTCTGAAGCCAGTCAGGAGCTCTTTCAAAGCCTTTTAATACCTCTCATTTTGCTTTTGCTGTTCTGAATACAAGTTGTTTTCATCAATAATACAAGCCCAGAAGACAGCACTTTGTAACAGAGTTTTCCACTTTAACACATAAACCTCTCCAAAATCCACCATTTTTGTATTACTAACTCTTACCTTTGACAAGAAGCAAGAAAACCCCCCAACCACAAACAAAACCCCCACACCAAACAAGGACCATTTATTTTAATACCCAGGTTTTATGCTGAGCATCTGTCTTTTCAGCACCATGGAAATCAACCTGCCTGACCTCCCAAGTGAACTGACTTGGATTAGAAACCCTTTTAATCGAGCCCAACACCACCGATACAGAGGGAAAGTTATAAACGAGAAAGGCCCAGAAGAATCGTTCCTGCAGACTTTGACAGGTAAGTTGCTTAAAACTTTGACTAATTTTCCTCTGTGATTAAGCAAACTATTAACTGTCAGCTCCAAATTCTCACATTATAGATGAAGTGGAAGTACTGAACTTTCAGACTGGACTGTTACTCCTGGCAGAACTGTATGCATTTTTTGAAACAGTGTTTAATGCACTGTTCACAGAACATAGACAAGAGAAAACAAGCTTAGGTTCATTTAAAAAAAAAAATAGGTCAATGGGATTCAGTGCTTCATAAACAAATACACTGAATATTCTAAAGAATGTGCAGGTGTCCAGTGGGGAAGTTCAACAAAGATCAAATATACCCAGTAGATTAAAAAATAATAAATGGTATATTAAGTATAATCTAAAAATTGTTACCTTTTAAGAGTAATTCCAAATTTAAAATATGTTACAGTAAGTCAAACAATCTCTTTTCAGTTTGTTAATTTCTTGCTTTGTTCACATTTGGAGATACTTGTTTTCATTAATTCTTTATAACAATGAAAAGCAGAATGCTTTTTTTCTATTTACCACTGTAAGTGGAATATTGTCTCACAGCTTCTTAGTCACACCCTCAATCATTTTTGCTTTAGGGTCTGATGCCTCACAAAGAAGTGGTGTAAGCTTTGGGGCAGCGTTATAGTGAACCTTTAGGGTCCAGTGTTCTTTTGGGGCTGGAACCACATTGTGTAGACAGCATAATTTTGAGAACAGAATTTCTGGAGTTGGGAAAGATTTCCCCGTTAACAGCTAAAATATGAGAAGGGTATGATTGGGTTGGGGGGAAACCTCACAGTGTAATGAATAACAAAGTGACCCAAATGTCTTCCATTTTGCTCAGAGAACACACCAAAAGATAGACAGAAGAAAGGTACTGCTATACTTGGTCTGTTCTCCTTCCAGAATGCCCATGAAAGTTTCCTTCACACCCCCCCCCACAAGAGGCATGACAGATAAATCAGTAATTTCCAGTGAGAATAAAATAGCAATTAGTAGTGTTGGTCTAAGTGTGAAAAAGCATCTGTGCAGCTGGATAAAGCATCTCATCTCTACAGCTTAACAAAACTAAGTTCTTACATGCAGCAAACCATGTCATTGTATAGTAACAGTAAGTATTTGAAGAAATCAAACTACAAAAGAATGGTAAAACCCCTCCAAAAGTATCATTATCTAGCATGACAGGCAGATCACTCTTATAGCCTCCAGCCAAGCAAAAGCAATGTTTGTATGCTGCTTGCAGAGTTCCTCACATAACTTGTGAGCAGCTCTGCAGGGGCTGGAGCTCCTTGCTTGGTATCCTTAGAACAGCTCTCGGGCCGTTTAAGACAGAAATGCCAGAGGTCTGACCTGCTGCATGTAACACACTTCACTCTTATTATCTTCTTAAGTCAATACAGAATCCCAGAACAAAGTGAAAACATGGAGTTTATAAAACAGTAGTATCATATTCAGTTACAAATATTGTTGACACGGAACGTTCCCCAAATATGCAGTGACATAATTTTGCTTTGATCATCTACTATTTGTACCATGCCCCGGTGAAGCATAAATCTCTGTCACTGATCCTGTTACAACTGAACTGTACAGGCACGAAACATGTTTCTCTGCCCAACAGCAGTATTAATAAACATGATTTTAGGTTTTTACCAGGTAGTTTGAACCATCCCCCATCTGTAAACTAAGGAAACAGAATCAGCAGTTCAATCACTCAGCAATTTTAACAGGACAACTTACCCCTAACAGTTTCTAATGATCACAGTAGATTTTTTCAAGGATACAAAAAACCCCACTCTACAAGAAACAGGGCTGTTGCCAACACTGTGTAAGAGGCAGCTTTTCCTTACACAAGCCAGCAGTCCACCCTCTCTCAGTCCTTAAGGGATCTCAGCAGAACTTCACTTAGAGACACAGCACATTAGGCCCTCAGAGATACACATTACATTAACCAATGGCTTAAAGCTCTGGTTTGAATTAGTCCCAAAAATGCAAAGGTTTTTCATGCCAGCAGGCAACTGAGCAGCAATGGACATCCTTCCACACCAAAAGAAGTTGGGTAAGAATCCCCCATCTGCCCATACAAATAAAACATATACGTGTTGGAATTTGTCTGCAAATCCAAACCAAGCCTGAAGGGATTTTAGTTTGGTCTTGTTTTTTAAAGTTTCACAAATACTATCCTGTAGAGGCAAACAGCTTAAATACATTTCAATCATATAAGTTGTTTCTTTCTAACTAATTCAGGGGACAGAGGCCAGAAAATTTGGAAAGCCTCACGTAGGAAAGAAAACCCAAAACACAAGAACTAAATGCAAAATGTAAGGGAGCTACTGGTGTTGAAATCATAAGGGATAAAAAGCTTAGATGCCATTTTCAATGCTTTTAAGCTTGTTTTTGAACAAAGGGAACACAAGCAGAGGACACAAAAACTCATCTACTGTTTATTTGTGGCACTTGGGAAAATAACCAATGACACACTAACTACACTGAACATTTGCAATCTGCAGTCAGTGGAGACAGGATGGAGTGATGAAAGAAAGGACAGTTCCTGACCGGAGTCTTTTAAAATGACAGTGGGAAAGAAAGAAGAGAAAAAAATACTCTTGATTACTTAAGAATGCAATTATTTCCCACATCCAGTCCATAATTTTCCCTTGCTCACCTTTGCATGAATTCCTTTCTTCCTCATACTCATCTCTATCCTAATTCCCATGAGCCTCCCACATATCTTACAAACCAGTGTCCCACAGGAAGAGGAGAGCTTTCATCAATGAAAGGAAAACAAGTGGCTTTAAGGTTTCTAAAGAACTCACACACAGCCTATACCTTCTCTGGTTACAGTTACCTGAACAGAGCTTGTAGAAGGGTGGGGATTGGTCTCTTCTCCCAAGAAGCAAGCAGTAGGACAAGAGGAAATGGCCTCAAGCTGTGCTGGGGAGATTTAGATTGGATATAAAGTAAAATTTCTTCATGGAAGGGATTGTCAAGCACTGGAACAAGCTGCCCAGGGAGGCGGTGGAGCAGCCATCCCTGGTGGGATTTAAAAGCTGTGCAGATGTGGTGCTTAGGGATGTGGGTTAGTGGTGGACCTGGCACTGCTCGGGTAACAGCTGGGCTTGATGATCTTAAAGGTCTTTTCCAACCTAAACAATTCAATGATTCCTTCCTTAAAGTGATCCTTTAGCCACTCCCACTGGTGTACACCTGGTAATTCCACAGCAGCTCCTGATACCATCAGCAGCTTCAACAAACGAATGAATCAACATGCTTCCCATGTCACCATTCTGAAATGATATCTTTATATCATGAGAACCCTCTGCTCTGGGGGGTGACTTCTATTTATCTACTTAACCTCATGTGAAGTTCATTTACCCACATACTCCCTCCTCCTCTTTGTAAGGGCTGCTTAATTTACACTTGGAACTCTTTGGAGCACCAGGACTTTCAGTGTGTACCCAACTGGAACACAGCACACTGGGACTCCGAGGCTCAACTGATGACACAAAACACTGCCAGAATTCAAAATACAAAGTACTATTTTACCACTCATCTGTACCCAAACTTGCTAGAGTCTGAACTGCAGGAAATTTAGAACAGACAACTATCTGCTGAGTCCAAAACCTATTGTGGAGAAAGAAACCTTCAACTAGCGCTGAGCAATTTTCTCCACTTCTTCTAGAAGCTAATGATTAATATTTATTTTTCTGCTTGCAAGAGGAAGTTCTTAGATCGGTCCTTGCTGTTAAATACTTTCAAAATCTATCAATCTTCATTATTCTTTCTTAGTTTTTATTAAACCTATAGCACTGTGTATATGTTTAGATTACATCAATCACACCATTAATTATAAAGAATATAGCAATATTACACTTTGACAGTATATTCTTTTTAATGAAAGCAGGTGATGATCATAATATAATAGCACAACTATGTAAGGAAATTTAGCCCTGCAGACAGAAAACATCATCAGACATTTCACCGGAACCTGCCCCATTACATTATACTTGAAAAAGACATCACAGTAATCAGAAGTGATCTAGGTTATAAAACAGAACCTCAAGTTTATATGGTTTAGAGAAAGTTATACTCACAGCTGGCATTTCTGTAGAGAAGAAAAGGTTCATGGAGCTGAAACTCCAAGTCTTTATTTACTGGTTCAACCAGATTGTGCATGTTCAGTCGATTCACTATTGTAAAACCATGATAAGGAGAAGCTGACCTGTGGTTTCAATTAAAACAAAACCAAGGATTAATACCTTCACTGACATAAATAATTTTCTGAAACTGAGTTATGAATTAATCTTCAAATCACCATTGCCTTATTAGGTGGAGCTTTAGCAGTCCTGAAGCTCTCACAGTTTTTCTGTGATTTCCTGGCTGCCACCTAATTTCAATTTCAAACTACACTTTCCTCAAAGCAGGATTAGGATTAGCATTACAGTTTTGCACTGTTAAACTGCTGAATCAGATATGCCTCTAAAAAAACCCTATTCAATAAAACTAGGGCAGGTCCAGCATTAAAATTCAAGTGTATTCAATGCTTGACAAGAGATAGTTTTGAGGCAATTTAGAATTCTTTTATTAAAGGAGAAAAACCCAAACCACTTACACAGCACGGTTTCACTTTCTGTAAATAGACATGACAATAAAAAAAGGGCTGCTCTCCTAAATAGCACGAAATGCACTTCTGGGGGAACCATAAGCAGTAATTTCTTCCTGAAGTGAAACTCTGAAAATAAGGAGTTACCCCAGTGTCCTCACAGTACATATTAAATTATTCAGAATTGTACTGCTTAGTGAAACTACTTTTATTATCTAGATATTTGCTGGGCACCAGGTTCAAAAACACCAAGCAAGCACTGGAAGTTCAAGATAGTTTTAGATGTGTTTTCTCTTGTCAGCCCTCAGCTGTGCCTGTAAGCTGTCACACAATCAACAACGCAGCATGATGAAGGCAGGGTAAAAACCAGACACAACTAGCTAGTAAATATTAAGATTTCTGTAACAATCTGGCCACCTTTACCTAATCAAAGACAACAAAAACCCATCAAGAGCTTCCAAGGAAAGGGTAAACAATCCTTGCCATCACAGGTCAGTCTTTCAATGCACCTGAGAGAACTTGTTTGAAATTATCAGCCAGTTACACAGAAACTCTTTCATTTGCTTTTTGTTTTGTTTGTGGGCTTTTTGTTGCTTTTTTGTTTTAATTTAGTTCACTTTCTTACACTAAGTATTTCCAAGCTGTGAGCTGAAGTAACAGGAACTGGCTACTCAAATCCCTTCACAGTGCTAGGATAAAATATTGTAATGACTGAGCTATGACAGTCTGCTTCAGGGTGGCTTTAGCCTGAATTAACTCTATTTCTTACATTCAACAAAGTGTTATTTCATTTAGAATTTTTATTTGCATGTTATTTAAAACTTAAATTCATGACTGGTTTTATGTGCTCTCACCCCTTTCCCCCGTTCCATAGAGCTGGAAATTTCTCTCACGGTTTTCATAAGGAAATCAAATAGCCCCTAAAACCAGATACCAGCACAGCTCCAGCTTTTGGGCAACTTCATCCATTTACAAAGATTTTTGCCATTTTCAAGGAGTAAATTAGAACAGATTATTTAATTTGTCATGTCTATTGTTTTCATAGTCAACTTCGTGGATTTTAGGAGACAAAGGATAACTTGGCATTTAACAAATTTAAACAAATTATATTGGATTAACAAAATAAACTCGATAAACTGGAGTTTTATGTGGGTTCATTAAGTTTTATGCTTTCTCAGCAGTACTTTCAGGGGCTTTTGACAGAGTTATTTACCCATGTGCTTCTCATTCTTTTTGAGAAGGTATACAGCTCTTAACAGCTGGACAAATAAGTAACTGTGAATATGAAAGCTCTACATGGAGACATCTGAAGTTTGTTTTCTTAAGGAAGGAAAACAAATATCACCACCACTATATCTTCCCCCAAAAAACTTCCAAACTAACAAATCAACCCTTACCTTCTGTATACAAATAAGGTCCCTTCTATGTCGGTTTTCTCCTACAAAAGACAGCAAATGCATTTCAGGGATGTGCTTGTTCACACAGTTATGTAGTTATGTTTTAGAGTGTTTTAGTTACAGAGACTTACAATAGCTTTAACTTTCCACAAGGCTTGATATCACAGGACTAAAAATACAATTTTCTATTTTCAGAAACTACCTATTTTTTTCTTACAAGGATTAGGGCGGTATCTCACTTCCAAAAACCTGCTCATGCTAACAACCTGATAATGTGATCTATTCTACAACCTTCCAGTGCTGATCCCGACAGGGATAAATATCGGACAGGTCGTTTTCCACAGTGTTACTGAAAGGACAGCACAGCCAGAAGCACCATGACAGAACTATGGGCCATGGCTGTTTCATACTCCAGTTTTCAGAGCAACCTGCACCACGGGCTTGTGACCCACAAGCACAGAAGTTAGTGCAGCTCCAGGGCTGAAGTTCCCCGAGCTTCCACTTCTGTAGTTGTGAGACAAAACCAGCGCTCAGGCCAATACTTGTGTTTTGATGCAGTCAGGGACACTAACACCTCTCAAATCCCACTCTTCCCGCATTAGGGCGCTGCGCAACAGGCACGAGCAACAACAACAACAAAGTACAATTAGAAAAGAGAAAAAGCCAATGGGCACCAGGAGCCAAAGCGCCTCCGGCCCCAGCGCTGCCCCGTCACGGCGAGTCCCCGAGCGCACACATGGCCTCGCCCTTCCCTCTCTTCTTCTCCTCCTCCTCTCTCTTTTCCTCTCCCTCTTCCTTTTCTGACCTCTTTCTTCCTCTCCCTTCTCTTCTCCTCCTCCCTCTTCCTCTTTCTCCCCCT
>VYXB01005975.1:885645-927003 GCA_013397135.1 Pachyramphus minor | reverse complement strand
GCGCCGGGCCCCCCCGGAACGCCCGGCCCGCGCCCGCCGTTCCGCCCGCCGGGCCGGCCCTACGCGCCCAGGGCAGCGCGGCCCCTGCGGCCCTTCCCGGGGCCCCTCTCCCACCTCTGGGCACGGGGGGTTTGGGCACGCGGGCAGGACCGAGGGCTGGGTTCGCGTCGTTGTGATTATTTATTTACTCGCGTTAGTAATACAAAGGCTTCTGAATGCGATGAGCTGGGTCATTCTGGATAATTCACTGGAATTATCTTCCAGCACTTTGGGGGCGATGCTGTGTTCCCGTGTTTGTCGTTATCTGGTGTATGAATGTTTTGTGGTCTGCACTGGGATAGGGAATTTTCAGTACTTTAGAAGAATTTTAAGATTACATATTTTTCTCAGGTACGGTAAATGTACATAGTTAAGTTTCTCAAGTATAGTAAAGGTACATAGAACACTAAATCCTATGTAAAGGTACAGATGTATGTAGTACATACTTATATTTGCTGGAACAAAACCAAAGTAACGTGGAGTGCACTTAGATTTCTCCTGCAATTTTTTTCAATCATTAGTGGAATTTAGGAGCACGAAAGTATAGAATACTCATTGGGACCAAGGCACGAATTACTTCCAAGATAAGATCTCTGAGATTCAACTGTTTTTGTAGGATTTTGTGCAATTTGGCAGAAAAAACCCCAGGTTTGTAAATGTCTAAACTAAAGTTTGTGGCGAGCTTCTGACCCTTCTAAGAATGTAAAAAAATTCTGACAATTTCTCTATATTACCAGAGGTCATGTTGTTCTCCATTGTAGATGGACAAACCTCTAATTTTAATACAGCTTTACAGTATAATCCTCCCCTAGAAGGGCAGACATTTAATGCACAAGCTATAAGTGAGGATCCAGCATTGTGTGGTTCTATTAAAGGTCCTTCTGGCAAGAAGCAGAAGCATCAAGTTCCAGTATAATACCATGATTTAAATTATAAAAGTAAAGTTTCTTGGGCAGAACATTATTTTACCTGTTGATGTCAAACAGTTCTAGTATAAAGAAACATTTCTTAGAAAAAAATGTAATTTGGACACAAAACTTCTCTGTCCTTCATCCTAGATCTCAACATCAGTAAAAAAACCCCAATAAAAGTAATACAGAATATCTTAGAACTCCATAAATCTTCCATCTCCTTCTAATGGTTTTACCACAGCAGGACCCAATCTAATCCATAAAGTTTGGGTTTTCACTGATTCTGTTAGTGGTGTTTGCCCACCAAGGGCCAACAGTGACATGATGTCAAAAAATACTTTGATGTAAACTGTCCTGTTATTATTGACTAATAGTCTTTATTAGAAGAAGACAATATGAGGAAGTGAAAGTTTCAAAACTATTTCATGAAGAAACAACATTCTAAGAACTCAACTGAAACAGAAAGAAAATGACAAAAGCTTTTCCAAAGAGCTGGTTTTAAACAGCATCTTACAGATCTGTGCCAAGCTGCTCCTTTCTGCAAAATTAGGGACTGTAAGGCAAAGGTATCTTTCAAATTAAGAAGCTTCTTGGATAAGTGTGTGAAATCTCTTCAGGTGTAAGAAGTCCTTGGCTTCATCTCAAACTAAAAGTGAAACACAAGGAGCAGTGATGAAGAAAGGGAAGTGCTGGGTTTCAGTTATGGTTTTCCTTTTTGTCCACTAATTCCAGTTCTGCATTTCACTGAATTTATTCTCCCTGCCTGGCTCCACTGTTGTTCCATTGGAATCAAATATTTTGTATCAGAAGTGATCTATGGCCTGTCATCCGCTTCCTCAGCCTTGAAGCACACCAAGGGATGTCGGATACTCAGAGCCAAGCCTCGACCTCAGTGTAAACTGTGATTAGTTGTAGCTACTCAGGCTTGTTCTGTGATTATTGTACGTTGCAAATTTCCCTGGCCCTCCTTGGAGCTGTGCAGGAGTAACTGCTGGGGAAATGTTCCTCTGTCACTCCCTGTTGCTGACTCTTGCACGGAACCAGGCAGAGGTGGGATGATGCACATAATGCCCTTTTCATGTTTTCCCTGTGAGTGGGACAGATTCCATTTGTGTTTCAACAAGTGAAGAGAACATTGTGTTCTGTATTTCAGTTATGCTGAAGACATTTTCAGTTTCTACTGAGGTTTTATAGGACAGCATATGATGATTTCTTACCCTAAGTACTGTTATCTACTTAATATATGTTAATATTAAGGTAGGTGAAGTAACAAAGACCTTATTTTATGCTTTGAGTTGCTTGTGACAGCGTGGCTGGGACTCGTTGATGATTGCTCCTGGCTGTTGACAGTTCTGTTAAATAAACTCTTTTTCCAGCCCCAGTTTTTGCACAGTAGATTATTTCCATATTCCCAAAGCTTATTTGGGCTGCAGTCGCTCCTTTAAACTACAGAAAAGTCTTCTTCAGTTTGCAGTCCCATTGTTTTCCCCTTGTTAGCTGAGTATCCTCGGCAAAGAATATATTGCTGCTGTTGAGATGAGGGAAAAAACTCCCAGTCAATCCATTCTCCTTTATTACTCCAGGCTGAATTAGGGTCCAGTGAGTCCTGCAAATCTGAGTGACTCACAAAACTCATATTCTATCTTTGCAGTTTTCCACTCGAAGCAATTGTCAGAAATGCCTGGGTTTGTGAGCTGCTTTGCAAATGACACACTTCTGTTGGTTTGCTTGGAGATGTTTTTTCTTCGAATTTTTAAGTGGAGGCAATTCCTGGGCTATTGATTAGTAATTGGATTGTTATCTCTACCTTAAATTTCAGTGATAATGGCTGTAATTCTACAGACTTTTTATTTGGGCTTAGTCCTAGATAGTTATCACCACGACAATTTGCCCTTTCTCAGTCAATAACTTAATGAACCTTTATTTTGTGTTTTAGTTCTCTACATGGTTAAAAAAAAAATCAAGGGGGAGAGGATGCTAGAATTTTATAAGGGCTGCCATTTTGTTTGAAAAATCCTTTTATTTCACAGGAGGCATTATTTGAGCGTTTTTATTTGCTTATTATTGTTACAGCGTTAACTTCAGTTGTATTCTTTGGTCTGCTGTGAAAGCACATTTGATCTTTGCCATTGCTGAGGCTGGTAGTTCCTGAAATTCAGTGTCCTTGCTATACCTCACTGTACAAATAGTTTTTCCTGTGGTGTTTTTCCAGGCTCATAAAGGACAACTGAAAACTGCTGCAGTTAGAGATTATGACCCACCTCCGTAAATGGGATTTGTAAAAATCTCACCTTTTGAGGATTAGCAGGGAAGGGGTCTTGCATGCTACTCAAGAGCAGTTTATACCATATTTATGACATAAGGAAAAGTTACCTTCCCTGGCAGTTGTTTTGATCCTTAGGAGTGCCAAGTGGATCAGAAGCCTTTCAAAGGACTTCCAGCTTGCCATGTGCTCTTTCTGCACTTGTGCTGCAGCCACAGGTACCTCGCTGAATATTTGTGGGTACAAATACTTATTTCTGGCTGTGAAAAATAATTTTCCAGCTCTGGAGAAAAGTTTTCTAAATTGTAACACGTTACAGTGGTATATATATCTGTGAACACAGCCCAGAGGGATCCAGAGCAGTGTTAATCGAAACAATTAAAATCCATGGGATAGGATGGTGTGTAAAGGTTTTGGAGGGCTACACTGACCTACCTAGCTGTAGATATGGGATTTTTTTCGTGTTTCCATGCTGTACATAAAATGTGTAACTCCCTTGCATAATATCTGAGTTTCGCAGGTGTTTCAATTCTGAAATTTAACCAGAAATTTCTTTGGTCTCATTTTGTCACAAAATAGTTGCAGTAATGATTCTGTGAAATGAATGGATGACTTCCTTTTTTCTTTCTTTTTTTTTTTTCTTCCTCCTTGTTAAACTGACAAAGTGTTCTAGAAAATATGAATCAGGATGTGTTAAAAACAACAGCATTTTCTGAAATAACGTAATGAAATAAAGTACAAGGGAAATGACACAAAAACCATTTCACCATCTATGTGTTCATTGCCATTTTGGACATGAGTATTGCCAACAGTTATGGTCTTTCTAAGAGATATTAAAAAAAAATTGAGAGAAACAAAGAGGAATCATTAAATTACAGTTACAATTCAATAAAACCAAGAGAATGAAAATACTTAATTCGATTAATACAATAAAGCTGTTCCCACAACAACAGTGTAAGAGGGTGAAATAGGTCACAGGCAGCCCTCCTTACATTGCTCAATAACATTAGAAGGATTAATCATTTATGGATTATCTCCTAGAAACAATGATCTGGTGCAGACAGGTAATCCAATCTCCTCTATCTTTCTAACCTGGTTTGCCGTTTCACAGGAGGTTGTGGAAGGGTGGCAAGTTTTTCTAGGAAGACACTGCCTGCCAGCTTGAAACATGTAAATTGCTGGAGTTTGCTTCAAAATATGACAGTTCTTCACTGATGAAGGTAGGTAGTGAAATTAGACAGGCAAAATGAACGTTTTTGTAACTAGGGCACAGAGGTTCAGCTCAGAAATTGTATCATGTTCACCCTTAGTTCTAACCTGTCACGGAGAGCATAAAGAGGGAAGTTTATCATTGGCATAAATCAGAACTAGAGAGGAAATGTCATTTCTGAGACTCTACATTTTTGCATAAATATACAGTAATGTATTTTTCCTGACTAAATTTATAGAAAAAATTAAATACAACTTATTTTTGAATGCAAGCCTTTCAGGGATGACAGGCTCTGTAGGTACATTAGATGTAGATGGGCAGCCTGACTTTTATTGGTGGATTTACTTCATGTAATACATTTGGCTTTGAACATACATCTTTAGCCACTTCTGTGATATTTTATCCAGCAGTAGCCTCAAGGCCTGCTGCTGAATATAATAGATAGTGCTAATTTCATTGCTGAAAATTAACTATATAGCAAATATCCATTGGACAAAATATTGCAGTAGCAAAGGTGCATCATCAGTGATTTTCAATTGCTAATTTCGTTTTGCATGTAGTTTCTCTTTTATTGATATAATAACATTAGGAAACAAATATTCAATTACTATCGCAAGCAGAGTAGCCCGTTCCCCTAAGCCCTTTTGTTCAGATTCTAGACTGCACAGTTAGAAAAAAAAAAAGACAGACAATTAGATTAGCGAGGTCCTGCTCTGTACAGTGAGAAATACATCAGGGATAATTGTGTATCATGGTAGAAACCTTGAGCCTTGAGAAAGCTGCTTTGGTAGAACTGTGTCAGTTTTTAACTCATCCAGTTTTTAATTACTGAGCTCTCTATCTTAAATATACTGTGTCAGCTTTATGGCATTGTTGTGTACTTATATTTTTGTCTTCCTGTTAGCATCTTTTTGTTCCTGAGCCACTTTTGATGCCTCCATGTATCTAGTCCTTTAGATACTGAGACTGTCACATAAACTTTAAAATGTAGGTTTCTGTGCTCTTTATGTCTGAAGCCTTGCTGTAAAATAGCAAGTTAGAATTTCTTTTTCATATTTGTAGCTGACCCTCTTGCAAAATATGCACATATCAGGACAATCATCTTTAAAATAGGTGAGATAAATTTTTTATGACCAAATGTGTATTTTTCAATAGGCTTTTCTTGATGTGGCACAGTACTAATAAAAGAGATGCAACACAATTCTGAGAGTAAATAGCTTCTGGAGCTTTTCAGACACGGCTGAGAACAATAGAATGTAAAACAGTCAGGTGATTTGAGCTGCTTTTGATGCTTCTTGGGTTTTCCAGTGTCAGTGGAATGGGAATTAGTAAACCTGTGTTCATTTCATAGGTTATTAAACCACTTCAGCTCTCCGTGCCTTCATTTTCCCAGACATAAAATGACTACAATATATTCACTCATCATTATAAATTCCATTGAAATACTTTTTTGAAGTGCAATATAAGCAGTAGGTATTCTGATGATATTTCACTCCTCCAGGAAGGGCTGGTAGGTTGCTGAGGTATCACAAAATCTCATTTGAAGGTGAGGCCAGCAGCTGCATGGTGGTGTTGTGATGGCACAGGAGCAGGTCTGCAGGGTTGCTGTGCTCTGGCAGAGTGGGTGTCCTCGGACCCCTCAGTGCCACCCAACACCTTTCTGGGTGCTCATCTGCTGTTGGGGCTGGGCTGCAAATGGGAACATACTCAGGTGTAACCGGAGATCTTGGGCACAGCACTGGTTCCTTCCTGCACTTGGATCTCTTGCTCGTCGCTTTGTCAGCTTTCCTCAGGTTGTATCACCTCCAAGAGTATTTAGTGACATAACCACGTGGATTGAATGTGTGTTGTGTGCTAAATTCTGCCTCTATCAGTTGCAGTCAGGAGTCCATAATGTGTTCCTGCTTTGAAATCGAACTCAGAGGCCAACTCACCCCCTCTGGGATGTGGTGGCCTTCCTGCAAGGGGTGAGGAAGGTGGGCTAAGAGGAGTGGGAAGGAGTCACCATACTTGGTGGAAAGGAAAGCTCAATTACATCATGACTAAGGAAATAAACTGGATGAGATCCTAAGCTCTTATTTGGCTTGTTTTCGCCAATTAAATTCTGGCTGATGGAGAATTCCTTTGCTGTAGTCATAGCCATAAAGTTGTCTGCCAGAGATCCTCAGGGGAGCCCTGTGGATAAGATGTGGGAGGAGTGGCACGGGAAGGGCATTTCAAGGGGAAGGCATTAACACACTGTGGTGTGGAAATTTGCAGCCAGAGTAGGACAGAACTTAGGGTGAGACACCGCTGTAGCTCAGGCAGGCCTTGAGGGCTGTGACAGAAATGCAATTGCAGCCTTTCATTTTGGGACCACATGTCCCTTGACTCTGGTGTAGGAAAATAAATGGTCTGGTAGTAATGTGTTATTTAACAAAAACAGTAACAGCTTATTTAATTAATTTCAGATGGGCTCTGTGCAGAGTTATGTGCATAAAGCAAAATGGCAGTCCATAATTTCCTACAAAATTTTCTACAAAATTCTGTGTACAGATTTACTGAATTTTCATTTTGAAAATAAATGTAACTTTAGAGGTTGATCTACAAATTAGGTCACTTGCTTAGGCACGTTTTCACACGAAAAAGAACTAACTAATATGTTGTGTGTTGAAACCATCCACTACATTCATACAGAAATTTTTCCCCAGATAAAATTCACAATAAAATTACTTGCATGTGGAATTAGGGTACAGAACTATTGGATCCAAAGAGCTTGTGCAGAGGTGATAGATTGTGTAAGGGAAGGATTGAAGAGTTGATGAGCATCTCTACAATGGATTGCAATAATCTCAAATAATTATTTAAACACCTCTTCAGTACCAGTTTTCATGACAGGCTCCAATAGGTTCTTTTAAGACTCTCACAGTCAGTACAACTATTTCCCATTTTCAGAATTACTACCTCTTTTAAATTCTGTATAAGCTATGTGATTTTCAAAGCAATTAAATCTAAGAGACTTTGAGAGCTGCAGTGTAAACAAGGCACATACGCACAAACAGCTGAAGGACCACATCTCATCTTGCTTTTTCCTTCTGCTGTGACGCCTCCCAGAGCTGGCAGGTTCAGCCAGGCTCTGCAGCCCTGGCTTGACACAGTGCCTGCCTGAGTGCTCAGCTCCTCCTCTGCCCATGAGGACAATCTGTGGCTGATGACAGCTGGCACAGAAATCCATGGTGGGTGGGTGAAGCTTGCCATGCTTGCCTTTCCCCTGTCCCTGTGTGCGCCTGGCATTAGTCATACAGACGGGGCATTTTTAGGAAGCTTGGCACTTCCACCACAAAAAAGACCTGTCAGCCAGGAGAACTGAGTTGCAGAAGTGATGAACTGTCCTACAGGGAACAGAGTCCACCATTTACCCAAACAGAAAGATATTCACAACCAGCTACCGAAAGATAGAACAAAACGTTGCCTCTGTAAAATGTTTTCATTCTGAGATAAAACTGACATCCTTGGTTGGACTGAGAAAAATTCTGATCAGCTCCATTTTCCTGATGGAGTTGTTATGTGGATAACTAGTGAGTGGTTATGTCTAAAGGAGGTAAACTGGGCACAGAAGGAAAGCTGTTAGTGTCCCTGCAGTGCATGGAAAAGGAGTGAGGGACCAGCTGAGGGAAAGGCTGTTCCTCCTGCTCTTTGCTTCAGCTCTTGATAGCAAGAGTGTCCACAGAGGAGGAGCAGGGGAACTGAGCCTGAAGAAAGGTCTCAGGAGACAGACAGACATGTCTTTGTAATGTATTTGTGTGGTAAGGGGACTGTTTATAACATTTATAACACGGGCATATATTTTTGTAAGATTCTTCTGTTATATTCTGTTGGCTTTTTGTTTTGGTTCTTTTTTTTTTCTTGTGAGTTTGGTTGTTTTTGGCTTTATTTTTGGACTAAGTCTTAAATTCCAGCTGTAGTGGGGAGCTGGCCAAGTAGGCTGTTTAAACTTCTAAGATTTAGCACTTCAGGGCCACTGTGTGATTCGTGAGCTTCTGTGACACAAGAGCCAGGCAACGCTGTTGGCTTATGGACAGCTGTGGGGAATGCTGAAGTTAAAAGGGCAATAACGTGTTTTTCTTGTTCCTTTAGAAAATCCCTCCAATATTGTGTAATATCAGAATTTTTACATTCATTCAACCTCAGATACTCCTTTTATAGGCTCTAAGCCATTCATGGTGCCTGTGTGGTGGTTGCACTTCTACAAAGTGCTCTCTGTGTCTTAGTGGCAACAAGCCAACTGCTGAGGGCTTTGAAGGGTGATAACTATTTGTTTGGTTTTAATTAATGAGAGACTTCTTAAGTGAAATCCACTGCAAGGCAAAGCTAGTAACTGAAATGCTGACTTTATCAGGAAAACATGACTGCCAGAATAAGGGCATTTTGTCATACACTTTGAGAAATACAAAAAATAAATGTATAATAATGAAGGTAATTGTACAAATGTATTTTATCATCATCATGTCAGTGGAACAGAGAGAGACTTATTAAACTTATTTCAATCCCCATTAGTTCTTTATAACTGACAAAAAAATCAGAGAGGAAGATAAAGAAATTGTCCATATTCTCTCTGTTTAAGTTGATTTTTCATTTGCTTCTCTAGTCAGAATTTAATTATTAATATTTCCTAAACCTATTCTGGTAATGGGCTATTTGCAAACTGTTCACTGAGATTATTATTTAAGATTTCTCTTAATTGTCGTTTTAAGCAACATTGTACTGGTTCTTGAAATGCTCCCAAAGCCATTGAGTGTTCTGCAGAGGATGTGCTAATGAGGTGTATAATGGGACATTAAGATGAATTTATTATTTTAATTTATACATTAAAATGTTATTTTTGATACTTTTGTTACCCATTTCTCATTAAAAATAAGCTAATACTAGAAAATGTTTACCTTGTGAAATTGCCAGCAGAGAATGCCTTGTTTATATGTCTGTAGCAGCAGGGCCTGTATATAGACTTCTTATATAATCAGGAAAAAGGGTAATAGAGGAAAAAAGCAACGGAAACGTAGATTGATTTTTGAGGCTACTACAGTCTTTTTGGGGCCCAGTTTTCCCTCATATTTCATCTGGAACTGCCTTTTTTTGCAATTCCACCAAGCTTATGCAAAACAGGAACTTTGTAAATCTCCATAACTTGGTTTTCCGACGGGAAACTTTGCAGATGTATGAGTGGCTGTTATGGGCTTCACTCATCTATGTAAGCCAGGGGAGCTGTTCCCAGCTTTAGTCTGGATCTGGATGGCCCAGACTGACCTCAGCGGTGGGCTGATAAGGACTGATGGTTGAGCTGACCCTTCCAGCAAGTCCACAGCCATGGTGGTCATCCAGGGAATGCTCACACTGGTAGTATCTGTGCTATTTAAGGGAGCATCTAAATTTGGTCTGTGATTAGTCAGTAGATGAGGTGTGTGGCTATTTGAAAATGCTCATTTTGTGACCTTTGGCTTGTATCCAGCACCTATTTAAGTCCTAACCTTTGGCTTGTATCTTCGTTTCTGGCTCAGGCTCTTGACCTTTGGTATTTAGCCTGACTGCTGGTCTTTGGGTGCCAGATCACTTCTTGACTTAGGTTTAGATTCTGGTGTTGAATATTAGCTCCAACTGCTTATTGCAGCTTGGCACTTAAAATTTTATATGTGCTTTTGAAATTTTCCCCTTAGGGCACTAATTGTACTTCTTAGATTTCTCTTGCAGCCCTTATGTAAAACTCTTGTGATCGGAACAGCTCTATTCTAAACACATCCCTTTTCTCATGGGTCATTAAACTGAGGATGCAGAACTGTTTGGACACTCCTCCAGGGATCTCTGATTCCTACTCGGCGTGGGGAGTCTTTTGGTTGCCTTTGTGCTCTCACTTGTGTGATGTGCAGGTGGGTGGGTGCCCAGCAGCAGAGCCTCAGCCCCAGGTGGCCGTGGGAAGTCTGTTTTATGGCTGGACATTCCAAAAGCCAAAATGAGGGCAAGCCTGATAAATCCTAGCATCCTGTTTGCTACAAATCTGCTGCTGAGACTCCAGCCTGTAAATTCGACCCAATGTGTAAGAATGAAAAACTCTCCATAAATGAAAATGAAATCAGTTAATTTCCTCCTAAGATGTATTACATAAAATTGCAGCAAAATCACATCTAAAGAAAATAAAAACAACCCCAACATCCCTGGGGTATTTTCAGTAAAAACATCACAAAATTCTGTTGCTTTTGGAGGTCAGATGGCAAGCTTCATGTTCACAGTCGTGACTACATGCTCCTGTGAGTTTGTTTCCCTGGCTTTACAGGGACTGTTCGCGTGAATAACTGCTCCTGCAGAGTGAATAAAGGCATTTGCAATCTGGTCCCAGCTGGAAACTTATTTCTGAAGCCAGTTCACTCCCTTCATAAAGCACAGATTCTTTGTTTTATCTTGTTTTGTATTTAGTTCACATGATATGAAATCTTTAGGTTGACTGCTATACCATTCTGAATCGCTTCCTACTGGAAGAGATGTACGTTTTATAGCTCTTAATTCTTTCTGGACACATATTTGGAATAGAGATATTCTTCTTGTCTGGGAGGAGAAGGGTAATTGCTGCCTGCCTGGGTATCAGTTAATTAGCAGTCTCCTCACCAGTGGATGCCTGGCTAAATCCACTTCTTTGCTGAGTAATTTATTAAATAACTACAAGAGTATTCAGACAGCCCCAACAGTATTTTGTAAGAAAGCACTAATTATTTGGTATATTCATGGCAAAAGAGATGTAGGGAAACACAGGGCATATATTCTCAATTGCTTACCAACCTTTCTTTCACACCTTTCTCTTGGATCACAGAGCTCAGTGAATTAGATCCAGTTGTTCCTCAAGTGAGGATGTGGCATAATTTCAGATAGTTATTGACTAGCCTTTTCTTCCATGGTTAATGCAATCTTGGCCTGGTTTGGAATGCAGAAGAACATTTCAAGCAGGAATCACTGTCATAGCCCTGGCAAGGCTGCTTAGATAGGGAGAATCAGCTCCACTAAGTGCTGACGCCTGTGCAGTGGCTTGGGAAATGTGTGGAGGAAATGCCTGATAAACCTTTTGCTTGGCTGCCCTGTCACATCTTTGTGGGGCTGTCCATTAACATGCCACCAGCCCAGTGACAGCACTGGGGTCTGCCCAGATCACTTGGCTGCTGTCAAGTGGATAAGACAAGCTTTCTGGGGAATGTACCAAGATAATTACAGGAAGGTGAAGCTGAATTCTGTACATGTGCTGCACTGAGTGCTCTGAGCAGAGGAGGCTTCATTCTGCAGTACAGAGACCAGATGGACTCTGTGACTGTTCTTTCGGTTTCTGGGGGAGAATTCAATACATATGGTCTGGAATCAACACCTCGTTTTGTCAGTACAAGTCGCACCATCACACTCTCCTGGCCCCCCCCCTAATTTTTTGCTGTTGTTTTATAAACAGAAAATCTGCTGGTAACAGGTATGTGTTAAGGCAGCCTTCTGAAATTTGCCAGCTCTTTATCCCTCTTGCTGAACCCCTGCTGGAATCAAATAGCCCAATTTCTTTTCTTTATCATTCCTGCAGGGTACAGACAGCTGTTATTTTGAAAAGAGAGGCTTTGTACTATAGTCATTCTTCTCAGCAATTTGAAAAAAAGCACAAGCTTCTTTCTGTTACTCTAATGTCATATCAGATGGTATCTGTTGATACATATATAACATCCTACTGTATAAATTGTGAAAGTGGAAGGTCGGCAGTTTTGGTGGTTGGGTCTAACTCTGTTCTTTTTGGGCCAGCCCTGGCAGTGTATCTAAAATATCTTGGTGCACAAAAGGAACACACAGGTATTTCCAGGTATTACTGAACAATACCAGTGGTCAGTTTGATGCTGGGATATGCTGGCCAGGGAGGGAGCACACTCCAGTTTTTGAGTACTCCTTTCCAATACATGATTCCTACAAAACTGAGCACTTTAACAAGTGTTAAAACATTATTCTGCATGACACTGTAGTTCATCTGTTGCAGTGTATATTTTTTTCAGGGCAAACAAGGTTTAATTCCATATCTTAGTATAGTGAATAATTTAGTATGCTGCAGATTATTTTGAAGAGACCCCCATTACAAGCAACTTTAATAAAACTGGGGACCTAGCTTGGTAACTCTAGTTTAAATATATATGACTGTACTCCATGGTATGGTCATAAAAAAGAATTTTAAATCCTTTCTTGCTATTTGTTAAAATAATTTACATTTTAATTTTATCTAGAACTTTTCTGCCACATTTTGAATTTGTGTGAAATCATGAAGCTTTGTTTTTAGTGGAATGTGCATGGTACAAAAAAAGAAATGATAATTTTGGATTTTCATACATAATGGGCAGAGACCTAAATGATAAGTTTTGATGTCTGTTGGTTCTTCCTTGACTAAACACCTGCCCATTCTTTAG
The DNA here is from genome assembly GCA_013397135.1 of Pachyramphus minor. Lineage (NCBI taxonomy): Eukaryota > Metazoa > Chordata > Aves > Passeriformes > Tyrannidae > Pachyramphus > Pachyramphus minor. The sequence goes on along the minus strand of VYXB01005975.1, from coordinate 914,139 downwards.
TGATGTTTGTGGCAGGGCAGATTTGTTGTATCATCTCACAATTTTAGAATATTAAGGCAGTAAACAGCACAGAAAATAAAGTTTTCATAATGGAGGCAACTAACTCACACCAGGACCAGAATGTGCTAAAAGAACAAGGCTGAAACATTGCAGTGTCCTCTTGTTACAGACCAGAAATCAGGGGTGTGGGCAACACAGACCAGATAATGTTTGGGCTTTAGTGGGTTTGACCTTGAGTCTGTCCAGAACATTTTCCACATGAACAGCAAAACTGAACCAGTCTTACAGGTAAAGGAGAAGCGGAACTCTACGGTCCTCTGAATACATTTTTGTTTTATTTAAAAGAGTTAGTTTTCAAGGTAGAAGGGGTTAGTAATGATCCTTTAAAATGATGATGATGATTTCTTTCTTATTTAAAAAAAAAATCTCCTTACAGAATTGTTCTTAAATGTCATTTAGAATGCTTTCATTTAAATTAGATGGTTGAGAGAAATGAGATAAAGAATTATGCTGAATTCAGCAACCTTTCAGATGGGGGTGCCACTTTGCTCTTAGGAAAGATCTGGAGGATTGCTCATCAGAGTGGTCACTACTGCAGCTCTTGTACCTCACTGACCACTGGAGTTGCTGTCTTTTGTTTTTGCAAAAGTAGCTGAAGTTGGATTTGATCCTGGGCTGCTCACACTGACTTGGTGCACACTTCCAGGTGACTATATGAAGATCATTAGTTTGAGAGAAGCAATTTTCAGGGATTCCTTTTATTTGGTGCTGCATGGGACTTAAATTGTGCACTGTGGACTCTGTAACTCCGTTTCATATTTTAGAAAGCACACCTGTAACTTGTGAGATAAAAAAGTCATTGAAGCTGTCATTGTCCATTGCACTCGTGCTTTGACTTCTTTGTGATTCTCCTCATTCATTAATGCTGACATGCTGACTGATCTCACTCACATGTTGTGAGGCACAGACACTCCATATGTATGAGAAAAACCTCCCAGAGCCTGGGAGGCTTTTTTCCTCCAGTGAATTGATTATCTTCAAGGTTCTGTCCCATATCTATTTTTTTTGTTTTGTATTGCAACAAGATCTCCCTGTGTGTCAGGGTGTCAAAGGTGCCTTTAAACCAGCCTGTTTCCACAGCTGAGGCATCAGCTTTAAAATGGTGTTGATTTAGGATGTAGTGGAGGGTTGGGTGCGAGGGGTTTTACAGCTGCACAACCTCCACACTGATGGCAGGGGTTAAATTGCCTTTAATCCCCAAGTATGTACTAGCATAGGCTTATTCTGTTTTTTTATTCCTGTTTTTTCGCTGTAATTCCTGTCTATTTTGTGGATCTTACACTTAGATCTATTCTAATGGCCTTCAGGAAGTAATTAATATAACCTTCAACTGGGAAAAGAGTTGCAAAACCATTGTGAAGAATTTTGTTTTACCTCTTTCATTTGTGGATAAGTGTTTGTATTTCACCCTGACTCAGAGGTACTTCCTCTGCTCCCTCACTGTCCATCGAGGAGCGGGTGGAACAGGCATTCTGTCATTGTACCATATCCCTACATTCTGCATGAGATTGGCTCCTTTTCCTCTTGCCACGAGGCTTGGACAGGAACAAAACAGTGGATGAAGCATCCACCATAAAGTAATTTTGCTGCTGTTATGTGTCCCTGTATCTATCAGGCTTTTCCTGATACAAGTTGGGATGCATGGCTGGAAAAGCTAATAATGCCTTTTGCTGTGAGGACTCCCACCTTGCAGAGCTGAGGACAAATGTCCTCCTTGCTTCTCTAGAATCCTTTTTGCGCTGTTTTGGAACTGCACTGAGACCAACCAAGTGGAAGTTCCCACATCATTTCCAGCCCAGGCAGAGATCATGCTGACCTTGCCCAGACTTCATGCTTGAATGTCTCCTGTATGCTCAGAATTCCAATAAAAAAATCAGGGCTTTGGGTCTGGAGAATAGTACAGGAATAGGTACTGAATAATTTGACACATGTTTCTGACTGGCTGGAGGTCATTTAAGGTTTTGAAACTGTGTAAAAAAAGGTGATGTGGAAGCTATTTTTGGAGTAAAAGGAAATTTTAAGGTGTCTTTAGTGGTTCACAAGGATGAACCTTGTAGAAAAAAGAAAGTATCTGTTTATATCTTTTCAGGAGAGATATTATAATTCCTTTTTCTGTTAATATAAAATATTGAGTTTAGAAAATGTCCAGTGCATTTTAAGCACATTTAAAATTCATATTCTATGAATTTGGCATAGATACTAAATTAGTAGCAGCTCTTTCTAGCCTCTTTTTTTCCCTCCCTGATTATGGATCACAGACACAGGGTGTAGGATTTATAAAATATATACAAGTGCAGACACATTCCTAAATGTCAGGGCAGCTTCAGGTGATTCTATCTAATTTTACCGCTTTGAAAGCTGATAAAATTTAAAATTTCCAATAAGCTGTAAAAAAAAAAGTCTTTTTACTGATGGAAAATATTCAATTCAAAATATCTTCTAGTAGTATGGAAGAAGAACTTGATATAGAAAACATGTAAAACGTTTTAAAAATGAAATTGAATGCTGTATTTCAACATTCCTGTTTTTCATTTGGATCTTTTTTCTTGTTCAAACTTTTATCTGTACTGTAATATTTCAATATTACTGTAAAAATATTTCAATGGGACCCGGTTGATACGCCTCAATTAAGTTGATGCAATCCACATTTCACCAAACATTGTAGGGTTTCAATATTTTTTATCCAGTATGGATGAAAATAAACTTTGACATGCCTGAATTTCCCAAAGGATAGAAAATTTATTTCTCTAACTCAGAGTGTTTTGCCACATTTCTCCCTGAAGCAGTATCTGTGTCCTTATTACACAGTGTGCTTCCTCTTGCAGTCTTGGTGATCAAAGCTTGAGAGCTGTCAGGTGAGAAAAAATGTGTAGCACTTAAGAAGTGTGTATCAGTAACATATTGTTTAAAATCAAAGGAAATTATGACCAAAAAAATTAATGTTTCTTTTCACCTTAAAACTAAATCAACCCAGTGTTAATTAACCTTCAAAGGCAGCAGTAGCTTCAGAAAATATTGGCTTTTCCAGGATTTTTATCAGCAGAAAGTCCTTGGTCTCCAAATACACAGCACAGAACTGTTTTAACAGTTCCAAGGGATTATTTAAAGAAAAAAAGAAGTTGCATCAAGATTTTTAGTCTCACTGAAGTCCATGAGCATTGGATTAGGTCCTTAGATCCGGTTATGTAAACATTTCTGTAACATTTTTAGACTGTAATGTTTGGCCTGTTACTATAGAGCACTGCAGTGCTTTTCATAGCTTGAAGTTTTAATACCTACACTTGAAGAGCTTATAATATATTTTTTACCTGATACATCCACTTCCCATGTTAACATTCCTTTCCCTTCTGTCCCCATCAAAACACGTGAAACAGCTGCCTGGGGTCTGACACAGTGTAGGAATGCTGCTGAGTGTCAGTGATCCCCAATTCACAGGAGAGGAGAGCTTATCCTTTGCATTTCATATTGCAGCTATTTCCTGTTTAAGGGTTTTTTAATCCACTGTCCTTGCTCCTTGTGCCTAGTGAGTGGATAAATTCAGCCCCATCCCCTGTGAATGCTGCCTGAGAGACTTTCAACCTATTTTCTCTTTTCCTTACTCTGTATAAGCTTTATCTCTGCATAGCTTTGTCTTTGTATAAAGGGTCGGTGCAGAGTTTAAGGTTTTTGCCCAAGAATGCTTAAACCCACCTAAAAATCTTGCTTCAGGTGTTAGCTGGGCCTCCAGTGACACAGGAGGGCTGTGCTTTGCAGAGGAGGCCTGGAAGGAGAGGACCAGGAAACACTTGGCTTTGGTTCAGGGGGCTGTATGGTCAGGTACACAGTGAAGACAATACTCCACGTTCTGGGATCCTGTTAGAAGGAAATAAGGACCTCAGGTTTAAAAAGACTTGACTCTTTCCCATAAATTCTGCATACTGCACTGACTTTTCACCTAATCTTTCAAAAGATGTATCTCACTATTAACTGAGATAAACAGTTAAACAAAGGGAGCAGATTGATCTAAAGGGAGTGAATAATAGCTGCCTTGTGTCAGAACTGCTGAGAGATTGCACACTGCACAAAGTGAAACATGGTCCCTCAGTCATTGTTCATTCACTCTACTCTCCTGTGCCATCTGTTACGCGGTGCAGTGACACACTAAATCACCGAATCTCGAAAGCATCAGCATTTTGCACAAAGGAAAAAGACTGAGTATGCCAGGAAAATGCTTTTGAATGTGTGACCTGTATCTTATGCAAGCAGTGTGCCCTTCCCTGGCAGCACAGGCAAACAGGGGAGTGGAGTTCCACCTCTTCTCTGTGCTAAATGACAATAAATATTATATTATAACATGCATGCATGATCTGATAAACTTATGACAGAACTGTGGTTCTTGAGCACCAGCAGTGTTCATTACTACAGTGAAAATAATTCCTTTGCTACCAAATTAAACTGATGTTGCGTGGGCATGTGTCTGTTTTAATATTGCTTTTAATACCCTGTTTCTTACAGCCATCAGAGCTGTCCTAAGAGGAGCACAATGCAGTTTTCCCATGTTCAGCAGTTGCACTGCTTTAAGAATGATGCAATAGACTTTCTCAAACATTTGAACGTATATTATGAAGGATGCACAGCTGCCCTACTTCAAAAACTGCTGGAAGAATATCACAGTCCAAACCTCATTTATGGAAGTCAAGGAAGATGTGACCCTTACAAAGCCAATGGGATTGGGTGACCTATATAGTTATCTTACAATCTTTGTTATAACTAATTTTGAACATGAGAAATAAGCACCCTCTTTTTTGACTTGATGGAATTCTTCAAATCCTCATAAAATTTCCTGAGATAGTAATAGAAATCATATGTTGCATAGATAGTACAGTTCATCTCCAAATGCTTTTTGAAGATAAGAAACATCTTCATTGATGCTGAAATAAAATTAAAATGGCTTGTGCTAAGTCCCACAGCACCTACTGACAAAGATGGGGAGTGATGAAACCATCCAATGCACCAAGTCTGTGCAACAGTAACTTTATCTTTGTTGTTCTTGCTATTTTCTATTAATCAAACCTGTTAAAAAACTTTTTGAAAATATAAAAAATAATAACTAATACTGTAATCTGGACACACTTTACCTTAACATTACCTAACTCTGTTACTGTAAGAGGTGATCTTGTGCTCAGTCCTGTGTTCTTCTTGTATTTTGGATGTTTGGAATGCTGGAGCAACAATTTCAATGCTAAAAGGAAGAAAGGAGAACGGCACTCTACACTGCTTGAAAGAAATTTCTTATATTAGCGACATTTGCCACTCCTCAAACCAGTCCAAGCAGACATATTTTCCTGCCTTCCCAAAGTGAAGTCTGATCTTTACTGTTCAGATGTAATATTTGTGTGTGGTCTGCCTTTCTGCCTTATTTACTTCCATTGTACTGCAGCATAAATTTTACTTAAATCACCATATTAATACTTCCCCTTCTGGATCTTTTAAGCCATTCATAGTAGTTTCATAACAATATATCTCACTGTGCTTTCAGTCTATCACACCATGTTAATGAGAGAAAGGATAGTTTTCCCAGCTTGACTTCTTGCATCATGCTTTGTGAGATACTGTTTGTTCCTGACATGTGAAGGTATCTTAGGACGCTGTCCTTGAAACCTTTGCTTTCCTTTTTGTTGTGTTCTTATTGTGTCTTCCTGGGCTTTAAGTTTTATGCTCTGCCAAATTTTAGCCTGGAGTGACAGCAGAGAAATGAGCATTATAATGAAAGTGCTGACAAACCCTTAGCTGTAATGACGTGAATTCCACAGCTATCATTTGAGTTTGCTGTGTTCTTTACTGTAAATCTTTAATGCTATTTTCTCCTTTTATCCCATGTTGAGCAGTGGGATTACTCAAGTGGTTTATGGCTTAGAAGTTGTGCAGTTAAGTGAGTTGTTCAGTGGGGTGGAAGGACTCCTCTCTGGGGGCTACCTTCTTCTTTTAGAGGTGTGGAAAAGTTTAGGATTTGAGAAGGAAAAACGCTGTCAGCAAGAGGGTCGATACTTCATTGCCATTCCAGAACTGCCATTGACTTTGACCCCTGAGATCACTCCCTCTAACCACACCTAATTTTGTGTGTGCTGGTTGAGGTAAGGTCAGTGTCCTCTGAGGTGGAAGAAACAGGGCATTTTGTACTGTAAAAGGGAAAAGAGTGAAGTCTTAAAGAGTGAGAAAATTTACCTTGTAATAAAGAAGTGTCAGTGGATGATGTAGGCATTAATATTTCAGTCATTCATTTGGAGCAGGATGTCTGCATTCTGTGTGCAGGGATGCTGCCCAAAACATTTCTGACATTGCCACAGTGCAAATAATGTATGGACTAGGTATGAATCCATACTGCAGTGCCCGTTCCCTGCACTCCATTGCTGCATGTACCTGACGATGCTGTGGAGTTTCCCTTTGATTTCAGTGGCAGCAGAAACAAATTTTGAAGATGCCTTTTGGATTGGATCTCTAGCTTTTCTAAAATGGCAGAAGTTGTTTGATCTTGAATATGCTCTGGTATTTTATACCAGACAAGGATTTGGCTCTGGGAATTGCCTCTGCCTGATTCCAGTCAGATGCAATTAGTATGTGGGTGGATGTGTGGCTTTCACTGTGCCATGTGACCAGGTAATGCTAAAGAAGAGGGAACTATAATCCCTTTAGCTCCACCATATATCTTCCCATGGTGACTGAGATTAACACTGTGACAGTTTGAACAAAGTAAAAATGGTATGCATACATAAAAAAAAGATAAAACAAGGTGTATGTGCAAAGGGATATTAACAGCCTACAGACATCCACTGACATGAGCCTCATGAAGCTGAGCCCCATTTCACCAATGGGAAAATGAAATCTTCATCTTTGGACATTGAGAAGACTTGTTTGTGCAAGGCCAGGAGCAACCTGATCTAAAATGGTTCTGCTCTGAGTAGGGAATTGAACTAGCTGAGTTCAGAGGTCCTTTTCAGCTGATATTGTTCTGTGAGTCTAGTCTATTAAAAGAAAGATTGGTGGTGAAATCATTGTCCTTTCTGTTGTGAATTCGAAAAAGCTTCTCAACCAGTGGGTGCTTAGACCTGTCCAGAGGGAGATTAATAGCTCTGGCAGGATCACTGAAGGAAGACCCTTCAAATGTGTTGTACCAGAAACAGATTAACTCATTGCTGTCCACAAAGTTGAGGTACAAGCTTTCATTTCATCTCCTGTGCTTGCCTGTCCCAATGAGAGCTGTATTGCTCTCATTCTTTACTATGATCTTTGAATAAAAATTCTTATGATTCAAAAGTTCACCTGCTTTGTCTGAAATCATCCCACTTTTCCTTTGCTCTACTGTATGAAAATGATGTTGATTCACAGAGATTACTGTGCATCACCTACCTTGGCTCTTTTTCTTTTTTGCTTTTCACATGTGACAGCATTATATCATGGGCCTTGCACCTACTTCTCAGGCTCCCTGGAGCAGGTATGATGTGGGGAGTTCCTGGAATGGTGTTGCACAGATGTGGCAGCCCTGGGGAACGCTGCTTCCCGCTGCTTTCCATAAGAACTTCAGATCATTCTCTCTCTTTAGCTCCCCTCCATCTTTCAAGATTTCACTATATAAAGAAGGCACACAGCAACACTGTCTCTACAACTGTGTGTAACACTTGCTTTCTTGGGCTGACAGCTACCACCAGTTATTCATTAACAGTCTTTTGAGGGACAATGCTAATAGTGAGAACAGCAGCAGTGGGGGTGATATCATTATTCTCTGAGTCAGGTTTGATTAAAGAAGCTAAAAAATCACCAGGAGAAGCTTCTGAGAATCAGAATTGCAAAATAGATGATAACAGCCTTCTCTGGATTATGTCTCACCCTTCAGTTAAAAGAGTTCTCTGTATTTCTGAGCTCTTCATTTACAACATTTTGCTGGTCATAAAGCATATGCACAAAAGAAATTGTAAGGGAAAATACCTACAATATCTTGCTTTATTATGCTGGTATCCTTATTATGCTGTCATTGTACTGTGGGGCAGATCACAGCATGTGAGGTAAAGGCAGAAATTTTGGGGGATTTATTCTTACCCCAGGCCTGTGATGGCAATAACACTTGTTTCATCTCTCAATGCCTCATCTGATCTCCACATAAAATGCAGTGGTTTTGATTTATATTAAAAAGGAGGATTAGAAGCTTAGTCCATTCATTTTTGTAAAGCATTTTAAAATATTTAGAAGAAGATGTAGCTGGTTAGGAGCCTGCTGAGCACGGTGGCAATGGTGATAAAATCCAGATGTGGGTTTTCTTGATTGCTTTTCTGGACTCTTGATTTGCAGTGTGACATAAAGAATTCATAAAGAGCCCTTGGCAGAAGTGAGTAAGTGTGGTTATACAGCATCTCCAGAGCAGATACATGGTGATCTCAGTGACTCCTGAGTTGAGAATAGGTGCAGGAGACAGATGCACAGATTTTTTTGAGTGTACAACCGAAGTTTAAGTAGTAATGAGTAGTAAGACTTGGGTGTTAAGCATTCTGATTTCATTATGATTGTTCTTTGAGACACAGATATGAGCTGAAATATAAAAAAATATTGATTTGTTGAGTGTCTAGTAAACTTTAGGAAAACTTCCAAAAATAACAGCATAACTATAAGTGTGTAATAAATTCTAGACTTTTTGTCCCTTGTACTACTTTTCCAAATAGCTTACAGGAACTCAATGTGTTAAGTCAAGCAGAAAGCTTTAGAAAACAAAATATATCTATTCTGCCCAAGAAGTGACACAATTTTTCATCCCTGCATGCAGAGGCAGTATTTGACACCAGGACATTCTGGTATATATGGTAACACATAAATCCATGTTGGTTCCTACGGACACCCTATGTGTGGCTTAGCCAGAAGCCATGGAGAGAAATGCTCTGCAAAGGGACAGACAGGTGTGTGGATGTGTTCTCAGCCACCTCTGCCCAGTGACCTTTTTCTGGCAGCCTCCTTTTCACTGGAACCTAAGGGAAAACTACAAATTCCTTTTCAGAAGGACCATGGCAAAGACCTGTGGGAGACAACAGTCCCTTCATCTGCTTCCCTGTCCTGGGCCTCACTTACCAACTTTGGTGCTGCTAAAACTTGTTCTAAATGGTTTAGCTCATTTCCCTTTGCCCCCACTTGAATGTATGTATTAAATCATCAGCAAGTCTGCGTTGTATTCTGAGAATTACTTCCCTGTACATTTCCCTATGGAGAACTAGCATGTATCTTGTGGGGAGAAACAAGTGTGTTGATGTCTGACACATTACATTTTCTTCTATATTTGCCTTTCGTTTGTGTACAGCAAGAGGCTAAAAATTGTCAAGGATATTTGTTGCTTGTCACTCTTATTTGTGCATGAACATACACATACAGCCTTATGCAGGGACATGGAAACTTGGAATTTTAAAACAGTAAGGAAAGGTTTTATATCCTTGTTTATCCTCTAGGCATTGTGCTCTCACTTCTCTTTTGATACTGATGGGAAAGAGGCTTATTAATGAGCTGGTTCAATAGACTTGTTAAAAGATTTTCTTTATAATAAAAGAAAAAGCCTACCTTTTTGAAATGCCATCCTTCAATGAAATTACATCACTGATGTAGTCTTTATTTTCCATATGACTAAGCATCTCATTTTTATACAGAATAAAAATTCTTGTCAAGAAAAATTGGTCACAGTTCAGATGTTTTCTAACAAGACATCAGCTGCATCGTTAGTGTGGTTTTCCTCTAAGCTGAGCATCAGCTTATATGAGAAAGAAGTGATTTGCTGAGCTCCACATTCTTCCTCTCTCTCCTATCTGCATATCGTGCTCCATTGCTGTGGTACATTAATTCTCTTGTGACCCAGCCATTCATAAATTAGCTCTCTCATCATCACTGTGGAGAGCACACAGTTGCAATTTAGTGAGGGAAAGATCCTGTAGGTCAGCCCACTCCATTTCCTCACCAGTATGAGATTGAGATGGGTTTGTGAAGGAATGGGGGAAACCAGAAGTACTCAGGTTCCGGATTATTCTGGTGGCATAGGTGGAAACTGAGACAACCACCACCAAGATGCTTATTTTCCACTCCCTGAAGAGTTTGAGACTCTCCTGTCTCTCCAGTGAAGACCTAGTATCCTTGTTTAGAGGCATTTCTTCCAAGGAAAAGCCATCCTATTCTTTTCCCCATTAATTTCAGTGCAGATGAACAGAAAAAGGGTCCTTATTGTTCAGAACATTTAATTTTAACAAGTGTATATTTGATATTTGATAAACAGTCTATATATTTGTTCTGTGTATCTTGAAATGAAATACATGAGTGTCATCGCAAATGTTCTAAAGTTAAATACAGTTGTGTGACAAATTGTGTTTTCAGGATCTTCTTCTGGTTTATAAACACCAGTCTCATACAAATTCTATTTGTTTCAGTTTCAAACCAGACCTTTCTTACTGTTTTTTTCCCTGCATAAAGCCTTGCAATGTAGTGGCAGCTCATGTATTTACAGATACACACCCTTCTCAGATGATGAAGGCAGATGAAGGTAATCTAGTAATTTTATAGAAGTAAATCTTTACAAAACTATTTGTCTTCTTAAATATAATCCCTCTGGATTTTATGTTTAGAATTCTTTGTTGACCTTGCCTGCTCTTACAACTCTCAGACCCACTGTTGTACTACACACTGTATGCAGTGTGCAAAAGAGTTTGGAATGCTGTGTTGTGTTCACACAAATAATACGGATTTTTTGGCTCAACTTTAAAGGAATAAAGCCACATTAGTTTACTAATGCTGCCATATTTTAATATAAAATGCTTAGTGCTTTATGTTTGAGAAAATGTAAAGGCTTAAACTCTGGTTATATCTTTTACACCCATCTTATAGTATTCTGCCTGAAAATCCCACAGAACATGATGGCTCAGCTTTCAAGTCACTCTTATGCTCCTGGGCCATAAGAGTGAAAATGTATTTTGACAATGCCATTCAAGCCATACACTGAGTTACAAATATCAGTTGACAAACATCTGTTTCATTTCTCTGTGGAACTTTGCTTTACTAGTGTGTGATAATGGGTGGACATAAAAACGTATTCCTGAGTAGCAAATAATGAGAAAGGACAAATTTATACATTTATTTCTTACACACAGTGGATCTTTCAGTGCCATTGTTCATAGTAATGGGTTGTGGCCACTCTGCTACTGAAGTGGGAGTCTGCCTGTCTCCTGGAAAACACAATGCTGTAGGAGTTTTGCATTTTCTTGATTATGAAGAGCAGGTTTATTCAGAGTGGGCAATAATTTCATCAGCTGAGCTCAAAAAACATCTCAGGGAACTTTCTGAGACATTCCTCTAAGGCAGTTAAAAAAAGTTTAATTCCTGTGATTACTGCACAGCTTTGCACATTGTATTTCTGTTCCAGACTAATGTGCAGGGTGAGCTCCAAGTCAAATGTCCATTGGGATTTTAAGCCTAGTTCTTAACCCAGTTCAAAATTAGGGTAAATGAAAATGGCCAATTGTCAAACTGGCTTCACTGGTGTCAGAGTTAATCACAAGTTTCTGCATGAACTCTTAGTCCAGATAAAACCTGGTAGGAGCTGTACTAAGTAAGAGCATTTAGTTTCTCCAATAAAGGCTTCTCTTTATGGACAGGGAACAATGTCCAGAGAACCAAATGGAAGAAAGAATTTTCTCGTGGTAATGAAACATGAAAATCACACACACATACATTGAGGTGCCAGCTGTACCTGGTTGTAAATGCAGTTTGAGGAATGATCTGACAAAGAGCCACAATGACTAGAGAGGAGTGGAGGGGCAGGAAAAATAAGTAGTTATTTAACTTTTCTGAAGCAATTTAACAGCTAACAAGTTTGTTCATGTGTGTGCCTTTATCTGTGAGACATTTTTCTCTTGAGAATTGGCTCTATGATAACATGGATTATTATCTCCCTCACACTCCTTTGCACTCAGTATCGTCAAATACACATAAACTGAATGAGATTCTTGTTTATTTTGTGAAAGGGTAGAAAAAGAGAATGGGAAACACATAGACAACATCTGCTTTAAAAATACTCTAAAATTATTAGATACAATAGATACTAATTAACAGCTGATGGAGAATTTAAACCCTGCAATTTTGTGTTAATTCCCAGATTTAAATAACTGCTGTCAATGGGAAAGAACTGATGATGTATCCAGATGACAGAGATTGCTCAGTGGGACATTCCTTTGTTTGAAAAAAGTGAAAAATACAGCCACAACAATTTTACAATTAAAGGCATAGTAACTGATCAGCCCTATTTTGGCATCCACTCTGTTAAGCCTATTCACACTGGTTGACTCCCTAACAAATATGAAACTGTTTTTTGGAGAAGGGAGTGTTCATGGTGTATAAAATTGTCAGAAATAGACTCTTAAGGAACTAAAGAAATAGTTTAGTCACATTTTATTATTCCTGCACATATTTAAGTGCTTTCTGTCTGGGCCTATTTCTAAGGTTTTATTATGTCAGTTTTCCAGTACTAAATAACATTTATGAAGAGATGATGGGAAGCTCAATAGGTGCTTCTTTTTTTTACCGTATTTTTCTTGAATTTGTGCAGCAAAAAGCTATTTCTGAAAGATGCCTTCAGGAAAATGTCTTTTATTTCCACTGCAAATGTATAGTGCTGTGACCACTAAAATGTTTGGAAATGAGAGTTGGCAGTAGCAGATGAAGCAGCACTACAGTTGTTTAGGGAACAGGAGAAAGGTGTGATCACAAGGCAACAATTTGCTACTTCTTGAAAATCTACTCACTATATTCTTCTGACTGTTTTAGGAGTAAAAGGAATTAAGCATGTGTTACATAGTTACATGTGAAGAATCTATTTCTAGTCAATTTTGCAGTCAATGTGCGATCATAATTTTGGTGAAAGTTGGATTTTAACATTAAGAAAAATATCATATGCATATGCATCATATACATAGTGTGTGATCTTTTAAAAATCAATTAAACTTAGCTCAGCATTAATGTGCACAGATGTATCAGCTTGCATCTTAGCACTGTGAATGAAGTGGCCAATTTAAACACGACAGGAGAATGTTCCAGCTCACTGTCATATGACACCTTTCCCCCTCTTTCAGTGCATTTTCAAATTGTAAATACTTCTGCCTCTGTCCTGCTGATGCAGACAGTCTTCAGCAAAACCATGAGCCACACTTTTAGCTGCAGACACCTGCAAAAATCCAATTCATATTCTGACTTCCAGAGCTGGGAACAAATTACTTCTGAGGTACCTGCCCCAAATGAATTAGGCAATCACAGTAAATTTAGAAGAACTTTAAAGAAAGTAATTAAAAAAAAAAGCCAAAGAGTAAATAAAGTACAATGCAGTATAGATACTCTATGAATAAATCATGCACGAATAAAGTACAAAACCTGCAAACCTACCAAAGTCAGAAGGATTTTGTACCAGGCTGCCAACTTATCAGAAGGAAAACTCACCCAGCTGAAGGACCAGAGAGTGCTCTAAGGAGGTCTGTGCCTTCTGGATGGAAACCCCTTCAACAGTGTCAATTCAGCCTGAGAGAAATACCTTCTCACAGCAAAGCTCTCAGTATCTTTTCACAAATGCGAAGTTGCTTTAACCTAACAGAGCACACAGATACATGTATTTTGTCATTGGAGTCGGGTTTAGTTATGCTAATGCTGATAAATCTTCTCCCTCTTGCCTCTGATGCTTTGTAGTTCTTCTACTTCCCCCTAGCTCAGGTGAATGAAATGCTGTCTTGTCTGAGACCTGTGCTCCCTGGGTTACACTGTGAGCTTCCGTGTGCATGTCTAAATTACTTTGGGTAGCTCCTTAGGTGGTGTTATATGCTTGGCCTTTGTAGTAGGGATCTGTTGTTACTGAGACAAATATTTGATTGCTAAGCTGAAATGAAATCATTTAATGTAAAGGTGAAAAATTTTACTGCATCTTTCTAGAAGGAGCTCTGTTCAAGAATTGGTCTCCTTTTTTCCCCTAGATGTTTTTGAATACTTTCCATGAAATCGTAAAAGATCTAAGACTTGTGCTTTCTAGAAGATCTGCTTGTGATGAAACATAAGGTTTCTTTTGAGATACTGATGCATTAATATAATGCAAAGGAAGGTCTATATGTCTATCAGAATTATTGCATTTCCTATACTGATCTGTTAAATTCTTTTTCTCATTTTCCCTCTTAATTCATGACGTTACTAAGATTATTTATTTTCTGAAACTCAAAATGCAAATCAAAGGTTCAGTTTAAAGGATAAATTTCAGTCTCTTTTGTAAAAATGATGCAATCCTACCTACCCACTAATAGTCTTTCCTGTCTCCAGTATGAGCATCTGCATGTGTGATATATGATACGTGATACCTGAACCAGTAATTTGTGCCTTGGAAAGATGTTAAAAGAATGATCTTCACTTAACAGTGATTCTACATGACAGTATATAAAGTATAGACCTGTAGATTTTAAGCCCATTAGAGACTATTGTGACTGTCTATTTTGATCTATGTAATTTTATGAATGAATCATTGTAGCATGTCCAGTAGCTGTGACTGAAAGAGAACTGAGCCTTTAGGAAAATACTCAGCAGTGCAAAGTCCTTTGCAGGCCCACAGTTCCTGCTTTGTTCATAAGGCACATCAGACAGTGTTTCATACTTTGTAAAATAAACTGATATCATCCTTTTTTAGTTATCAAAAGGTCATGTCAAATACCATAGAGAAATCTAAATATAATATATTAATGAAGTTATTTTATTAAAACACCTCTTAGTCTCAAAAGGAAAAAAAGTGGCAAGATGACCTGAAAGATTTATTTTCCATTGTCCTATGCCAACTTGTATGAATTATATTACCTTTCTTCCTTACTGTTACTTAAAAATTCCAGTGATGACTTTTTTATTATTTTGCCCAGGATCTCTGTCAGGCTGACAGACATATAATTACCTTGGTCCTTCCATTTACATTGCTCAGATTTGGCACAATTCAGGTTTCTTTCCATCAAGCTGAATTTTAGTATTGAATTCTCCTTCCAAGCTGGGGAACTGTCCTTGGAAAATTTAAAAATAATATCTGACACTGTATTGTTCACATCACAAAACCACAAGCACATGTCATTGAGAAATAAAAATGTTTTTGAAATAATTAAGCTTTGTATCTTAAAAAAAAACCTGCAGCAGTGGAGAATGACTTTAAACATGACTCAATGAATGACTTAAAATTACTTACTTTTTTGGTGAGAAGTAACTCATCTTCAGTAAGAATTTGAATACTTATTCTCTTGAAGTGCTTAATTCAGTGGTCAGTGGTCAGAGGATGATTTTAAAGCACTGGAATTTCTGACACAGGAATGCAAGTTGGGGTGATAGGTTGTATTACTACTCAAGGGTTTATAGGGGTTTATTTAGAGGTCAAATGATGACAAGTTAAAACATCTTGCTAGTTATTAAGTAATTTGCAAAAGCAAATTAATGTTTGGGGAACTCAAAACCATCAAGGGTTGATTATGAATTCAGAATGGTCCTTTAAGAGAACATTCTGGTTTATCAAAGTACTGCACTGTATTTTTAAATGTAAAAGAAGTAAAAAGGTTTATCTTATTTATAGTTACTTTTAGTATTGATTCTATTGCAAACCATAGGATCAAGCTGTCTTTTATATTGTATAGAATCAATCATGAGATAGAATATTTTCTTTGATATAAATAAGACTATTAAAACCAGAAATCTGAATTCCTCCTGCTTGATCACTGCACTGTCACTGACTTGCTCTTTAACATCATTGAGTTCTCTTCCATTTAATCTTCATTACATTGCTGGAATAGTTCCTTCAGCAGAAAGTTAAGTCCTAGCACTATATAAATTAGCAGCAGAGCTCCCTCTGGTTTCAGTAATTCCATGATTTTATCCTGAATGCATAACCTGTCCTGATGTTGATAAAATCAATGTGAAGCAATGAAAGCTGGTGGTTTGGGGTGCCCACAAATCATCAGATTGATTGCAGTTAAAATCCATATACATATATAAAATAATATATCCAGATACATAAAATACAGACAATTACTGCTGTGCTCAAGTGGGATACAAACCTACAGAAACCTTATTCTTTGGTTTCCCAAGCACACCCAGGACCTTTTGTGCCATCGCAAGGGTGAATTCCAGCCCGATGGAATCGATGCCTTCCGGGGTGTTTTGCCTGCTTGCTCCAGCAAAACACTTGGCTCCAAGCTCTGACTTGCCTGTGACTGCTCTGTAAAGCAATCAGCTAACGAGCCTTGTTCTCACAGCTCTGCTGACATCAGCAGGGATGGTGGTGGCCAAAGAGTTTTGGCATGGACCTCTTTAATGTAGTGTCATCAACCAGAGCATCCATAGTAGCTCCAGTACAGCCTGAAACATGGGACACTGGAGGGTGTCAGGGGAAGGGCAGTAAGGAGGTAAGAAGCATGTCCAGAGACATTTATATTAAGCAGCATTCAATGACATAATGGTGGAAAACCACAAGGTTGTTTGAGTGTGCATTCAGAAGGTCAGATATCTACAGAGAAAAAGAAATGTGAGTTGCATAGTGGTAAGTTTATTAAGTGTGCAGAATCTGTGCAGAAGTATTCTGAGTCTGATGAAGAGGATAGTTAGATAAAATGTATTTTTCAGCCTATTTTGGCAGTTCTTAGGCTTCAGACATGAGTTCAACAACCTTTTCATGGCAGAAAATGTTTGAATTAATCAAAGAAATTAAGCAGTGTTACTGCATGCTTAGGTGTGGAGAAGTGAAGAATGCAGTAGCTTCTCTTTTTCTCTGACTAAATTACTTACTTAATACAAAAGGTTTAATTCAAACTAACTTTAAATTACAAAAAAGTACTACATTCTTCAATTTCGTCTATAATATCTTGTGAATCTGAGACTGTCAATGAGTTCCCTCCTTCACGCTGCCAAATCTAAAGCCAGTAATCAGATGCAGGATGGGCCTCCTGACCTTTTAGGCAAAAAGCTGGTAGAATATAAGGTAAATACCCTGATGTGCAGATCTTGCAGGTTTGGGGTTATTTTAAGGTGCTGGTAAGGGCTCATGACTGATCCTGAATCACCCATTTTTTCAGATCTGCCATCATGTTTTACCAAGATGCCCATTGAGGATACAGGTGCTGCTGCTCTCCATTGGTTCTGCCTGAGCAGTGAGCCACTGGATTCCAGGGAAAAAAACCAACTGAACATAGGGAGAGATTGCAAACTGTTGTCTCAGATTGACTTCACTTTAAAGCGAAGTTGGAAAATGAAGTTTGAAACATCCTATATTTGTAAAGGTCTTCCAATTGTGGATTGCTATGGAATGCTTTTTATTTCTTCCTGGTGCTATACCTGGTTACTGATCTTATGCTTTAATATCAGTAGGATCAGTTTGGACACTTAGTTTATAATGAGTCATCTCTGGTTTCCTGGCTCTTTCAGATTTAGTTTATTTTTTGTGTTCATCTTGAGCTCCTGCTGCAAAACCACTGTTAAAGGGTCACTGTTGTTTGAAATTTTCTTTCAAGTATATTTCTCACAAATAATGTAGCCTCACAGCTTCTCTGTGTTATTGGTTATTCTAGGTGGCACAAAAAAAAAATCTTAAAAATCTTTTTTTATACAGTGTCCTCCTCTGGAAGCTGTGTTCTTTTTCCTGGCATTTCCCTTTATTGCATGGATATTGATCAGAAGTGGGCATTTACATTTCTAGTTTTATCTTGTTTTGTTGAGTCCTCTCATGCACAGGTTCTGTTAAGAGCTCAATAGCTAATTCCTTGTTGAGTCTCACATCACTTAAATATTTTGAGATCCTTTATTGTTTTTCTTTGCAATCTTCTCACTTTGTCAATTCTGGCAGCCTTACACAGTGCTGGTATTGGGTTTGGGTTTTTTTTACAGTCTTCAAGTTCCATTTCATAATTCTCTTAATCCTCTTCAGATTTCATGTTCTTATATATGTCATATACCTTCTATTTTTCCTCAAGAACTCTTTTGACATTCTTAGTCATCCACATCGGTCTTATCCTTCTTTGATGCCTAGAATAGCTGATCTTTCTCATGCTCTTGCAATCCCTTCCCCTCCCTTCCTTGCCCCACCTCCTGGTTTGTTCATTATTTAGCACTGGATGTGGCTGGATTGAAAGAAATACCAGATCTCATGGAAGTCAATGATATTGAAGTGTCTGCCTATTTAGGGGAAGCATTGATGTTTAGCTTCAGTGGTTCTGAGTCAGCCTTTGCCCCCAGGCCACGGCTGCATTGCTGGCTCACTGGAACAGCAGAGAAGGTGATGCAACAGGCACGGGCTGAAAGGATACAGATTCTGTTTGCCCAAAAGGTAAATATGTATGTAAGCAGGGTGCTTAGGCAGAGGCAAAAAATGAGTTGTTTCATTTTTCAGGTAAATTTCTAGGAAGGCAAAAACCATCCTTCTGTAGAGTGTATCAGTTAATGCACTTGGAAAACATGTCATCTGGTTTTATAGTGGGCACCTTTCCACCAGAGGCAAGATCAAATCCATTCTCTATACACACTCCAACCCCAAATCTTCATATTTGAATATAATTTAACTAGAGTTTCTGAAGAAGTTTAAACATTGTAATGTTGTATCTGAAAACAAAATTAGATTTGAAGGATGGAGAAAAAGAATATTTCACATGGGTTTACAGTGTAGACTCTTGACAAAAATCCAACCTAATGAAGAACCATTCCTGTCTGTTTTTATGTAGCTCAATTCCCCGTGTTCTTTAAGTATTCTAACAGCTTATTATTCTAAAAAATAGGTTCACAACCACCCTTTTTTGAAGTCCCTGTTACTTTTGCTCTCTCCAGAATTCTGAAGCTCTACCTCCCAGGCATCACAGCACCGTTCCTCACTGCCACAAATGAGGAACATTTTAATGCCTCATTACAGTCAGCTACTCCCTGAACAGAGTGAGTGTTCTGTGTGGGTGTGTGCATGTTGTGTGTACTCCAGGAGCTGCCCACAGGTGAGATGCACTGCTCAAGAATGGGGGCAGCAGGGAAGGCAGTATTACCCACCTTTCCTTGTTTCAGATACTAAAGGTAATAAAGATGTGCTTTTTTATTTTATTTTTTTTTTTAATCTTATAGTTGTCAAAACCACCTGAAATACTTGAGCTCTTTTTTCCCCTTTCCACTCTGAAAGAAAGCTTTCAACTACTTGTTCCTCAATTAGAACTGCTCTGTGGAGAGATGGCACTGACTGAAAGAGGTTCTTTGCAGATGTCTTTACACTGTGACAAGCCAGAACTACATCCAGGGGCTAGTCTAATATCTGACATACTTTAATTTACCTTGGACACTCTTCAAATATATGCCTGACTGCAAGATGCTGAGAAACTGTATCGTTAGCCAGGGATCTCCTTGGCAAAGGTCATGATCATTTGTATTTCCATTGAGAACACAATGTACTGAGGGCTAAAGCAGTTCTGAGGTTCCTCTGAGACATCATAATCTCAAAAATACTGATGGTTGAGAGAAAGTCTTTGCTAGGATTTTTAAAATAATGACATTTTTGTCTTTCAACTTTGTTTAAACCTTGAATTTTTAAACAATTTTTTGCTGGAGTTTGTGACTGTATAAAATACAAGGAACAGTTGTGACATGCCCACACTGTGTGACTCTGGAATGGGATTTCATATGCATGGGGCAATCAAATGTGTTTTAAATTGCTGGGTACCTATATTAGCTCTAAGGGGGCACACTAAAAATTATTTCTCTCTCATCAAGTGTTGTTTTACCCACTGTATTGTACACAAAGTAGGTCAAAATGTGCCACAGCTATGCAGAGCCCTTAAACCTATATCAACTTAATCTAAGTTGAACTTCTAAGTGAAAGTCACCATTTGGCTTGTTTACAATTTTCCAAATTCAGTATGAGACAAGAGGAAGCAATCTGTGTCTTTAAAGAATTAAAATATGCCCATAAATAAGCTCAATCACTGGCCTTTGCAGAGAACAATACAAAAAAACCCTCATCTACTAAATCAGCTAGAAGCTGGAAATAAATTTTGAGATTGTAGTCTATGTTGTTGGGTTTGTTTGTGTGGCCTTTTTTTTTTTAACTGTGTATTTATATGGCACAGCAAACACAGATTATGCCTTAGTAATTTTTATGGCTTCGGCATCTGTCCCTTTGCTTTTATTCACATATTTTCATAGCCATAATCTCTAGTTTCTTATTTGATGATGCAAACCTTTCAGACGTAGAAATGGATAAAAATCTTACTGAATCTAGTGAGAGTCATTTTCAGGAATAATCCCTTTATTTGACAGGAAATAAAGACCCCGGGTGAAAAAATAATAATAAAAAAAGCAGTATGCATATTAAATGACTGAAGATATTAGTATCCAGCGCTTTCATGGCTGAGTTTCTGCACAGGGAGATGCTAGAATTGCTACACAATAACAAACTGGAAAAGCCCCAAGACATAATCCACCGGATCCTAAGTTTTATTTTGCACACATAGTAGAGCTTTATTGTGTTTAAATTGCAGAGTATGTTGACAGGTTTGTCAGC
The DNA here is from genome assembly GCA_013397135.1 of Pachyramphus minor. Classification (NCBI taxonomy): domain Eukaryota; kingdom Metazoa; phylum Chordata; class Aves; order Passeriformes; family Tyrannidae; genus Pachyramphus; species Pachyramphus minor. The sequence goes on along the minus strand of VYXB01005975.1, from coordinate 893,516 downwards.
TGTCTCAAGGCAATACCCATATTAGGATACATCCCCTTCCGTGGGAAATGACCCCCCTGCTTTGAGACACCAGTTCCACGGTCACTGAAAGGAGCTTTACACAGAAGTTCAGATCTGTAAGTGAACTGCATCAACAAGCCAACTGTGTGAGGCAGGTGATTATAAAATATTGAGATTTGGCTGCACTCACTGATTTTCAATTAGCTTCAAGGGCGTGCAGAAGAAAGCAAAAGTGTGACAGCATTTGTTAGTTGTTTTAGAAATATTAATATGGTGCAAAACTGGAATATTTCCATTAAATTAAACACATCACAGCACATCCTCATTTGATGTGCTTGGGCAGTGGTGTCTCTGATGAAAAAAAACTAATCCCCAAACCCTCTAAATAATAAAGAGTATTTCCCAAGCACCTTTTGATAATGGCACCTGCTGGCTGAAAAACATAAAGGGAAGCCCGTTGTGTCCTAAAGGAACTTTGTTATTTGCATCTACTCTATTACTGATTGAAAGCTCCTCTGTTGCCTTGTCTATTACTGGCGTGATCCCTCAGTGCTTTTCTATAGGGATTTGATTCCCCAGTCTATTAAGCTGGTCTTTGTGTTGTCAAGAGCTACACAGTAAAGTCTTATGATATGAAAGGATATTTACTTTGCTTCCTTGTTTGTTCTTTTGTCCTTTCAAACTCTTTGAACTCCAGTGAAAGCACCGTTGTCAGAGGTTTGACCTGACATGGTTCTGTGTTTTGTTGCAGGTCACCATAAAACCAGGAAGAAAAATTCTTGGTAGGGTAGAAATCTGGATATCTTACAGCATTCAGAGAGACAGGGAAAGGAATTTTTGAAAAATATACAACTCATACATGTGTTTAGATACTCATAAAAACAAAGGCTGAACCTTTATACAATATATTAATGTTAAAGCCAAAGATGGGATCTTTACGTGACAGTCCCAATTCTACCTTCTGAGGCACTTAAAAAACTAATGTCATATCATTTATGTGGAGATTACATTACACTTCCTAAATTATTTAACTTCAATCCTTTACTCCTGTGAGCAGTGCCACTCATTGGATCTACTTGTAAGAATGCCATATTTTAAAGAAAAATTACTTTAAACTCTTTTTCCAGATGTGAAAATCTAGGCCTGTGTTTCACTTCAGTAGCAGTTTATACTTGTTTCCCCCACTCTCTAATGTAGTTACTGTGATTGTTCCCTGGTTCTATAGGCCTGTGATTTTCTTATTATCTGTGGCTCCTGTTTCAGTGTGGGGTACCTACACGAACAAAGAGACATGACTACATTTTCTCCAGTGGGTACCCATCAGCACAGGGAGGAAGCTTTCTTACACTTGTTGTTAGCTCATACTTACTCTAAAAGTGGTTTGTGCCTCCTGCTAGACCTACTTATTGTGAAACAGGTAAGGGCAAATCTTGCATGCTTTTGCTGCAGTAGAAAATTGCCTTCCAACCAAATAAGTTTGGAGTACGTTTTGTGTTGTATTCATCGCTGAATACATAAATTAATTAATCGTTTGAAGAGATAAATATAAATATTTACCTTCAGTTTCTTGCTGAAAGTGTGGGCTGTCTCACACACTGAAATAGTGTGTATTCCTGTAAAAGGGAGAATGGATCATGTGAAACTGTGTCATGATACAGCTCCAGAATGAAGTAGGACATTTCTTGACCTTGGTGTGCCCAACTGTGCAGCTGTAGTCTTCTTCAAGAGCTGCTTATGACAAGGAATATAGTAATACTGAAAATCTCTTTGGAAAAGGTTCTACAGAGAAATTGTCTAAATTAAAGTTTCCTGTATCTGCCAAGAGAGAAATATTTTTTAATCCCAGGCAATGTGTTGTGTTTAGTAACAGAACAATTTGATTAGTAACTGAGAACTGGATTTCACTCTATACTCTGCTATATGTAAAACCCCATGAATTTTTTTGTACATGTTCCCTAATATCTGTGCCAGTTTGCTAATATTTAATACAGAGCTAATGAATTTCCCTTGTTCTGGCAAAAGTGTTTCCAGATAGCACAGCAGAACAAGTTGGTTTAAAAGCGCCAAGTTTACATTTGAAAGGACACATTTGGGCTTTACAGCAGAAATCAAAGGGCTCTGTAGGAAGAGCAAGGACTCTTGCCCGAGGGCGTGTTTTCATTTGGACTGGGCTCCCCTTGGAAGCAGCAGCCGCGGTAGCTCCCATGGGGTGCGGTGGGAGATGCTCCTGGGACTGGAATTCCCACTTGATGCTGTGGGACCCGGCCGCCCCCTCTCCCGCTGCCTGGCTCTTGTCTCCCGCAGCCGCCGTGGGAGAGCCCCCACACAGCCGTGTTTGCCTGTCTAAAGTCTGTGCAGTTTTTAGTAGTCTTCCAACCTCCGGTGCGGGGTTTTGAAACTCCATCACAAGCCACCAGGAGAACATTCTGCAGAATCTCGAGTGTGGCTTGTATTTATAAAAGTTATTTGTTTGCATGAGGCACATGTGCTGATACTGTGAGTCATCCATCCATTTTACTGTGACATTTTCAAGCACAATTATGTGTAGTGGAATTTTTTTGGTAGCTGGCTATGTTGCCCATCTGTGAAATCATCATTCTACCGAGCACTAAAAATAGAGATGAAACTCTTGAGAGAAAATTTTGAATCTACTTAAATGACAGTTTGAAATGTGTTCCTGCAGTCAACAGTTTAAATATTTTCTATCCTAAATATGGATACTCTAAATTTAAGGTGATGTAGTCCTGCTGTCACCACTTCAATTCACCTTGCTAGCACAGTAATATAGTTGGAAATAATTTCTGGCCAGAACCCCAGTCTGGTGCCCACTAAAGCCAAATCACTTGGGCCCCAAATGACTGAGACTGGCGTAGGCGTGCAAGAGTTCTGGAAGGTGGATAACACATGTGTTGGAAAGGATTTATTAATAACAGGGGATCACTGGAGAAAAATGTGAAGGCAATCCATGATTGTAGATCAGAGGGGAACAGGGAGAAGATTATTTCTTGAGTTTTGACTACTAGGAAAGGAAGCTTTGAGATAAACAACAACAGAATATCCAGTAACTTTTAATTGGCTATATTTTCAGTCAAAGCAAGTTGGTGAAAAGATATGGCAAACACTGAAATAGTGAAGAACTAAAGCTAGGAGAGGGAACTGCTGGAAGAATATAAACTGTGTTGCTGAGTAATAGCATCCTAATTGAAGCCACAGAAAGCCAAAGAATCTAATTAGTCAGGAAAACACATTTCATTACATTCTTAGTAATTTGTTTTGAAAAAGTCCAACTGGATTTTAAATGTAACAGATTTTCAGTATGTTCAGAGCAGATTACATTGTTTATACTTGCATATAGAGATAATGAAAAATATAGTTGCAGACATGGAAGAGACCAACTCATGCTTGCAGTTGTTCCTTGCTTATCTGGGTACCATTATATAAAGTTCTGCAGAGAGGATGGGAAAATAAATGAGGAGTTTTGTTGAGTTGGTAAGCAATACTGGAGAGCATCACCCACTTCTTTAATCCACAGGCCATCTGAGACGTACTTGAAGCTGTAGCTCAGCCAAACAAATGAAAAGAGCATTGCCTGTGCACCCTGCTGCCTTCCCTCCTTCTCTCCCTCCTTCTCCCTCCCTCTCACCCTCCCTGGTTTTGTACGAGTTTTCACAATGAGATTGTTTTCACGAAATGTACAGCTAAGTACTGAAGTAGTATTACTCACTTCATTTACATTCAGCTTTCAAAAATTTGTGATTTTGGTGAGCTGACATGCAAATGATTACATGGCAAGACCTCAGTGTGGTAGGTTTCTTGTATCTTGAATTTTTTTCCAAGCATTAAATAGGAGAGAAGAAAAGCAAAATTATGCTTAGTATTAGTTACTTGGCTCATGCAAATTGATAAAAAAAATTGATGCAAACCCATAAAAGACTCCTCTTGCAGAGGACAAATAAAAATTCAGTGTTCTATCTCTTGGAAGTTCTTTTACCTATTAAATCTCAGGTGTGGATATGGTCAATATCACGGACAATTAAGCCTCCCTCTCATCACCTTTATTGTGTAGTGGATTAAGGTATTTTAGAATCCATTTATGCATAGTTTTATCTATTTCTGAGTTCCCAGTTAATGGGTTTTCAGAAGTATGTACGTTTTATATTTGTCTATATAAACTACATCCACAATAACAAAGTGCTATTTTAAGTTCTTTAAAGAGTCACCCTTACTCGTAGTGACATCAGAAAGATTCATTGATCTGGCATAAACAATACACAAACATATTTAAATTTCATCATGCTCTTTTTTAGATAAAAATTCTAACTCAAACTGTAGCTCTACCACACTTCAGATGAGAAGAATGAAAATAAAGTCTTTAGGCAAGAAAAAGAGGAATGCACCTGAAAATATCTACAAAATTAAAAGGAAATACATAACATGGATGAGAACGAATGCTGCAAGTCCTTGTTTGCAACATAACCATCCTTCATTAAAATATTCCTCCCATGAATAAGGATAGTAATAGTTTAGTATATATTAGCATAGTAATAACTTCAGCTGGACTATTAGAATTAATAATAGATTAACCCGCATGATTGAGAATCCCTGCCTTGCTGAGGACTAGGCTGCTTCCATAGCTTCCCATTTTTTATAAAATTACGTATTTGTTACGTAAGTTCCTCCCACATGCATTGCAATTGGATTTATTCTTTCTTCCTGCAATGATCCGCTGCACAGGATTGCTGTGCTCCACTCCACAAGTTCATCGTGGCTGAAGTTTTGGTTTATCCTTCTGCACAGCCCCCTGAAATTACTAATGGGCTCTGCTCCCATGATGTCCACAAGAGGCTGTTTCTTTGGCTGCCTCTTCTCTTTACAGAGAATAAATCCCTGAGAAGCAATAAATGTTATCGAGAGGGAAATGATAATAATTTTGTAGCAAATCTGGAAGAAGTACCTGATAATATTAAATGTATGTCTTCCCAGCTCTACCATTCTATAACATATAAGGGAAGTACACTGGATATGGTGTGGTATAGAGATATGATGGTTGGGGACATCCATATTTCTTTCTTTTCTAAGCAATGGTTGTTTCCATTCAAAATGTCACCACTTGTTACGGTAGCTGGGACACATTCTAAAACATTCACAGAATGCTGGCTATGTCATTCACGAATGAGTGATATCGAAGTGACAGAAAATTGATGTAATTTTAGCAAAATAATTAGACACAAGTTTTTAGAAGAAGGGAAAACATCTGTTCAGAGGAGAATTGATGGCTTCAGTAATTAGCACTGTTGTGACTAAAGACTATCAGTGTTCTCGAATACTTTCTCAAAACTTTCTAAAGAGACTTTCTTCTTTAACTCTAATTATGATTTTGAAAATATGGTAGGGAATTTGAACTAGCAATAAAGGGAGAGCTAGCTTCTGAAATATGCACAACCATATGCTGTTGGTTTGGACAAACCATGAATACTTTTTTCTCTGTTTCATGGTTTTATTGAGAGGCTTATGAAATTTGGTTTTGAGGAGTATTTGGTAGCTTCCAAATACATATTGCTGTGTATAGCATATTTCAATACATATTCCAAGTACATATTGCTGTGGTCCTTTGTAAGGATTGGGGGTTACAAAATAGATTTTGGTGAGGCCAAAATCCAAGAAATTTATGAGAACATTTGCAAGGAGAGCAGCCCATTTTGTGGGATGCTTTTTTGCTTGTGTTAGATCCAGGCCTTATTAGATATAATTTTCTCGATAGTGCCTCAGTTCTTAATTTCACAAGTCTCATTTAAAAAAAATGATTTGGATGCTGGAGTCCGGCTTTGCCAAGGTACTGTGTGCTAAGCACATTAGGTGCCTCCTTCAGTGCCTGCAGTGGTTGTTAGGCAACTAGTCTTGATTTAGACACTTTTGAAAATCTACCAAGCATTTTTGACACCTAAATATCTGACTGTTGAGAAAAGAAATGCTTTTGTGGACATTTGAGGCAAGCGCCCAAGTACACAGTACACTATTTAATCTGGAAACACCTGCTCTGTAATGACACCTGTGAACAGGGTGTGGTGCCTTCCCAATTAAACCAAATCTGCAACATCTGAGCCATCAGGTCAGAAGATTATAAAAGAGGAAGCAGCGAACTGCAGGTCAAGAAGTGTTAGTTTGGGTTCCCTGGGGAGGACTGGTCTTCAAACTGGTGTTGCTGGTTTTTTTGTTTTGTGGTTTTTTTTTTTGGTTTGTTTTGTTTTTAAATCCTTTAATTAACAAAGGTAAAGCCAAAAGGGATAGGCTTCACCTAATAGTAGAGCTTCTTATAAAGCTGGAGGCTGGGCATTCTTCATCGAGTCCCTGGAGAATATCAGAGGTATTAAGGTTTTATTGCTCTTCTTCTAATTACTGTCTGTAGATGTTATTTATTATTAATTAGATGGAGATAGTTGTGGATGAAGTATGGCTCAAAGAGCGGATAGGGACATGAATAAGTAAGTGGCAGAAGAAAGGGATGGTAGAAATGGTTTCACTGAGATGTTTTCTTAACAAAATACTACCTTCGTCAAAGATAAAGGTTCAAACCCTTTGGGTGTGACTGTGGCTTGTTAAAAAAGTAGTCATGTAATAGTCTTTAAAAATATGGGGAAAAGTTTATTGCAGAGACAACAAACTGTAATTTTGGAGCATCGGTTCTGTTTTGAATTTGTATGTCTATTATTCTTACTGTATTTCGTTAATTACTTTCGTAGTGATTGAAACACTGCCTTGCCATAACTGAAGGCAGCTGTCCCGAGTTTCCTCACGACCCCTGAGCCCTGTGCGTCGATACACGGCGCTTCTGGGGTAGTTTCAGCGCTAATGAGACAAAACCTTAAACGAATGTTTGAGGGCTCTGCAATGGAAAGTAATGCCAGAATCCATTAACTTCAAAGCCGAATTATTTATCTGGGTAAACCTTTAGCTTGGCGTTAGCTTGGAGTCAGAAGGTCGGCATTTCAACAGGTCAGCGGAGAGCTCGGGGTTGGGATGGGTAACCGGTGGGTTTCCCGGGAGGTGAGGGCAGAGGGAGCGGGCAGGTGTGGGCAGGTGAGCCGTGAGCTGTCCAAAGCGGGGACAGAGACCCGCTGCCGCCCGGTCGGTGCCGCCGGAGTTCCTCCCGCACCTGCCCGGGGCGGAGGGCGGCCGGTGGCGAGCGGGTTAAGGCGGCGGTGGCGGACGCGGGTCTATTTGCGGTGCCGGCGCTGCGGGCGGTCCGAGAGCGGCTCCGCGCCCCCGCCCGGCCCGGCAGAGCGGCGGCAGCAGCAGCAGGTGGCGGCGGCGGCAGCAGCGAGGGAGTTAAACCCCGCGGCGGCAGGAGGAGGGGGACTGCGAGCGGGCGGGCGGCGGCAGCAGCGGCAGGAGGAGGGGGACCGAGGCGGAGCGGGCGGCGGCAGGAGGAGGGGGACCAGGGAGCAAGGCAGCAGCGGCAGGAGGGGGACCGAGGAGCAGGCGGCGGCGGCGGCAGCAGCAGCCGGGTTGCTAGGGATGGAGAGATCCCGTGTCACCCGGATGTGAGTGTCATGTTGGCCCAAACTCTGAGGGATTTGGCAGCGGCGAAGCAGCAGCGGCAGGAGGAGGAGGAGCAGCAGCAGCCCCTCGCACGTCTCTAGTCACTACCATGGGGGTCGGGTAGCGGGTGGCGCAGGGGCAGCGCGCACCTGGCTCGGGGTGGGGTTGGGGGGCGTCTCTGCCCTTTTTTGTTTTTTCGTTTTCCTCTCACACGCTGGAGAAAGTGAGAAAAATGCACCAGCAGCAGCAGCCCGAGCAGCACCCAGAAGGTAAGAGCCGGGGCGCCCACCAAGGGCAGCGGCGTGCTTGGGGTTGAAGGGAGGGAGGGGGCG
>VYXB01005975.1:827663-875491 GCA_013397135.1 Pachyramphus minor | reverse complement strand
CCCCCCCCCCCCCCCCAATCTGTGGTTTGTTATTTCTCTTCATGTCTTTTGTCTTTAACTTCTCACTCATTGCTTTCCTGTTATCTTTTGACTCTACCCTCTGGCTTCCCTCTGTGTTTACTCTTCTGTTTGTCCTTTTGTGCAGAATGATTTGCTCTATCTCACTCTCCCACCTCAATTTTTCTTTCTGGTGTCATCCTGCTGTACCATGTTCTGTTCTCCTGTGCTTTGCCTCCTGCTGCCTTTCCCATCAGCCTGACTGGCATTGGGCTTCTTATTTCACCATGTGCAGGAAGACTGGCACAATACAAGTCTGGATTTTGGCTGTGATCAAGGCATTGTTGGTTATTCCTTTTTCTTTCCTTTTTATCAATAAGTAAATGTAATTAATAAGGTGGCATCCATCCATACAGACTTGATGGAAGCTACGCCCCTGAAGTTTGAGTTGAGTCTGCTTGGGGTGTACTGAAGGTTTTCAGTGGTGACACTGTTCTACTTGAGAAGGTTGACAACCTGTGCATTTTGGGAGACTTAGTTGTATAAATTACAGCAAATTGGCAATTGCAAAGTCATGTGAGTAGAGAACTTGCCCCTTATGCATAAAGGGCTGGAACCTGATGTTAAAAACTCTATGCCCCCGATGGAAGGATTCTTCAGCTTTGTGTCTGGCTACCACTGTCAGTGGGGAACCCTCTGAGTGAGGTTCTGTGTTGAAAGGTGGCCTCTCCAGCTTGTCCTTGCAGAGCAGGTCAGGTGCTGAAGGTCCTGGATGGCTCTTTATCCCAGGCAGTTGGGACTGGGAGAGCCATAGTTGGGGACGGTGCTACAGAAAGGTAATGTTTGTGTCCTACTTTCAGGCAAAGATTTCCTCTGTAAGGAGCTTTACGTGGATCTTTCAGTCTCTTCAGCAGTAGGAAATCCAGTGTTGTGCCTTCAATCTAGGGCACAGCAGGAGAGTACTCTGAGAAGAACCGGTTGAACTCTTGACTTAGAGGTGTCAGGCTTCCTGTCCTTATCTCATTAGCAACTCTGACTCATTCAGTTCCAAGGCCACATGACTAATTAATCCATCCATTGAAAAGATTGTTGGTTTCTTACCTTGCACCCAGTTGTCCTCTAGGCGTAGGTTATCTGAAAATGTTGTAGAATTTTAGTAATTTAAGGCACATTTATTAAATAATTCTAATTGTTTTGTTTAATTGCTAAATGTTTAATGTTGTATTTGAGAAAAATTTCAATGTATATCTGCTGTCTTGGTGTTTGTTTTTTCAGCTCTGTGGTTTTTGAGGCCTTGGTCTCTCTCCCCTCAGAAAATTTTCCTATCTAAGTAACTTTTTGGTGCTGTGTTTCTGATGTTATTCTACCTTTGAGTTCTTAGCTAATGCTCTCCCCAAATGTCTAGCTGGCATAAAAGTCACCCAAGTAAACTTTTCAAGAAAGATGCAAGATAATTTGGACTCTACTGCAAATACTTGCCTTTGTATGCAGGGAAAACATGATGGAGACTTTACAATGATTTGTGTATGTTTAGCCAAGCCCTACATGCCTGCACTAAAGGTACTAGAATTTGTTTTAAGAGAAAATGTCATTAAGTTTAATCTGTAAAAAGATTCAAAAATATAAGATGTAATTGTATCTGATATACTACAGGAATTTTGTTGCCTATCAATTCCAGTCAGTGAAATGTATTTACAGTTCTGTGTATGGATAGTCAGGAGGGGTCTGTGACAAAGTCAGTTTAATTTTGAAAAAAACCTACAAATATTAGGAGCTGTCATTTTTCACACAGGCTTTAAAATGAAGAGGTTTGGGTCAGTTTTGTGTCTATATGCAGATGCAAATGATCATTTTTTTCCTGCTATTTTTAATATACCTCCATTACCCTGACATATATCTTCTCTTTCAAAAAAAAATCATGAAATAACTATTTAACTGCTAGAGCAACCTACCTTATCTTTCATAGTAAAGCTGTTTGGTTATTAGGTGAGACAGCATGCATAGTAAGTAACCTTTGCACAACTGCAAGAGTTACTTAGTAGATGAGACTTCTGTAAGGGGATTATTAAAAAATTGTTATGTAGTATTCAGAACTATCTCAATTATTTTATATTACTGACAACCCAAAACTTCCAGTAGTATGCATTAGTTAATTATGGATTGCTTTGACTTTTATCAGTGCAGATTTTGTAATAAGAAAACTTGTTTCCTTTATCTGCCTCTGCAAAACAGATGAAAATTTTGAGTTTTTAATGTTTTACTCCCACTTTATCCTGTAGTAAATTCCTAGGCTTATTCTGTCTGTTCTGCATTACACCAGTAGTCTTGATAAACATAATTTCATGGATCAAGTCTACTTCTAGTTGTGAACGCAACAAATTTTATTTTACACTCTGGCTTAGGAAGAGGGATGTTCCTGAAAGAAGGGTATGACTGAAACGACTGGCAATTTCCAACTGGTAGAAAGGTCATTTGGGTTTGTAGAGGTTTGGGAATAACATAGTCAAGTCCTTGTTCTTCTCTATTCTGTATGTCCTGAAGATCTGGTTACTTCAACCCAGATTAAAGTGTCTGCTTGGAGTACGGGGGTGTCAGAAGGTCCACTACTCTGTTAAAGGTTTCAGTTAATGATGTTACAAAACCAATTTTTTTTAAATGTAAAGAGAGCTGCTCAGTTGTCCAAACCAGAAGGCTTTACAGAAAGATGTACTTAATCATTCCTATTTGAAAGGAAATGTTTTTTTTCTGTGTTCAAAGTTGCAGGCTTGTTCCTGTGGGGAATTCCTACTAAGAGCTTGTCTCTCCTTAAAAAGATGTGCAGGTCTTGCATTACTGGCAAATTGCCTAGGGAGAGACAGCATACACCAGAAAGAGTTCTTTCTATTATAGCCTAAAGTAAGTCTCCCAAACAGAGTAGTGCTCTCTGGTAGAGAAAGCCTTTTCTTTTGGTTTCATTGTGCTGTGGGTAGCAGTGATTCCCTACCCTTCTTTTTCCCTTAGTCCCTGCTTGATAAAGATATGCCTGCAAAGTGCTTAAGTATGGACTGGTCATACTTAATAAATAAGTAAATAATAAATCGAATACCTTCAAATACACAGAATAGTTGTATTGGTTACCGTAACAGTTGCGTGGTCAGTGGGGAAGTAGTTGGATTTGATGTTAAAATGGCTGTAATTGGAAACTAAGTTGAGGGTTTAAGATGAGTGGGGGAAGTTTGTACTTCTCATACACACTATTGGAATAGAGTAAAAGTTGATTCTTAAATGCTCTGAAAAAACCATGAGCAGTCCTGGTTATAAAACCAGTTTAGTGGTGGTTATGTAAACCATGTGAATACCCTAATATTGAGCATGTACATTTAACAGAATACTAACTGTGGTTTATTCCTTGGCAATAGCTTCTATGCTAAAGGAAACCCTGAAAATTGTTTGTGAAAGTTTTACTCAAAACACATAGAATTGAGAATCTTTCCACGTTACTGTGTGTCAGCACCACACCAAACACAGACTGCCATAAATTACTTGGATTTGCTCTGTAAAACCTGTTCTAAAACTCTTGTTTGTGCAGAATATGGGTGTTTACCTTCTTTTAAAAAGATAATTCCCATCAGAAGTATGAGAGACATTGAATACTGTGTGTATTTGTTTTTTAATATGGTTTGTGTGTTCAGTGCTGTGTCTTGGAATACCACGGCGTTGGGTTCCATGGGTTTCAGAAGTGCTGGTGAAAGCTTGTTTGCTTAATTTGAGCAGCAATGGGGAACTTTTGGGTCCTTTCAAATAGGCAGTCCTTGAGTCCTTGTAAAGACTCATGTAGCTGTTGAATCAACTGAAATGTATTTTCTGATGTGGTGAGCTTTAATGACAAACTGTTTTCGGTCATGGTTAATTGAATGTGTGATTTCCTTTACCATTCATTTTGCAAGAATTCAGATTTGTTTATCCTTCTGTCATGCAACAAAACCTTTCTTTTCCAGGTCAATCTGGAAAAATAGGGCCACGAAGAAAGGTTAAATGAATATATATAGTGGTAGTGGGAGAATATTAATTAGGATGGATTTACTTCCAAGTGTTGTCTTTGTGTAATCATTTGCAATAAAATTTTCATTTAATGAATTGCAAATTGAATATCATTATATCCCCCCTGCCCTCCCTGCCTCAGAGGAGATTGAGACCACAAGTGTAGTTTCTGCTTGTGTAAAATTCACTTGGTAAAATCAATTAGCAGCTACTGTAGCCTGTGGTTGCTTTCGTAGTAGTTTTTGTCAAGAACAGGCCTTTTGGAGTTCCCTTTTTCTTGAAGAATGCCTTGAATAAATGGTGTGATTCTTCTCAGAGATGTGGGTGCTTGACTTCAGCATTTGAAACAAAACTTTAAATAAAGATTTGAGATTTATGCTCATGATTTAACTATAAAAGTAACACTTTCAGTGATGTCAGCACAGCTGACCAGGATACATAATTTGTCTGTTCAGTGTCTGCAGGGATTCATAGTAATATTAAAGTCATGAGCAGATTGATTTGCATGGATTTATTTAGTTATGAATGAAAGTTTTTCCCCCTCTTATTTAATATTAAAAGGTATTATGCCAGTATATTTTCAGCTCAGATACATGGCTAGAAGTTTGGGCAATGTTTAACTCTCCTGTTATGATATTTTTCATAGTGATTGTTATTCGAGGCAGTAGAGAGCTGTTAGTGGTTTGAAATCATGTAGAATTATACATTTGGATGATGCCATTATTAAGGATCTGAGTCTTGCTGCTTGTTACTGTGGTAAATCACATAGTACAGGCTGTGGTCAGTGTTGGTTGGTGTAGCTGAAGAGATGATGTTTCTTAATAGATTTGATGTACCCTAATTGAGGAGAGTAATTCAGCCCAAAGATTAATTTCTCCAGTTGTTTTAGCTGTCGTCCTCCCATGGTACAAACCCGGTGGTGTGTTGAATTTCATCTCACTGGACATCTGATGTGTGTTGTACTGAGCTACCAGGCTGCATTTCAGTAAAATTGTGTGGAAGATCCAGTGGCACAAAGGAGTGAACAGAGCTGGTTACACTTGTACAGCATGAGGGGCAGAAACCTCTCTACAGTGTAAGAATATGAACATATGAAGTGTTTGTTAATAAGGTTCAGTAGTTTAATAATTACACTTTTCTGGGTTGCTGCAGAGTGCAGCAGCCTGCAGCAAGAGGCATCTTCTGTGGCTCAGCTAATCAGACAAATGCAGTCCTTCCAAGGAGCTGAGTAGCAAATACCCCAAAGCTGTCTTATGTTTATCAGACATGTTGTTCATGCAGTTTTCACTCTGTTGGATTTATTATATTGCCATTATTTTTTTTTCATATATTAATCCAGAGTCCTTTAAAACACATGGCAACGGCGTGTTTTATCATGAAATGATATTTGTTTATCTTCATCACAAGAAGACTTATTAGTTCTGAGTTCAGTTAACTTTAGTTATTTAGTAATTTATTTCTTGCTATAGTAAAGGAAAAAGCTGAAAGAAAGCAACCTATGAAATTATGTACCTCTTGTATGCTTATTAAAATAAGATCTTACTCTCTTGACACCACTGACTTCAGAAAAAAGCGAAAAAATCCAGTGATAAAAAGCAACAATGTTTAACGGAACTGTACCTGAAAGTGTGATGGCATTAAATAATGCTTACTTTTTGTGCTCTGATAGAAAGCTGGAGCAAAGGTGAATAATTCCAGGTATCAAGTCCCTGGAATTGGCCTGCAGTTGGCTCTGCTTCCTGTGGAGGTGCCTCAGCTGCTGTAATTCTCCAGGCATAGTGTAGAACAAGAACCTTTTTTGTGTTCTAGTACCGAGTTGAATGGTACTTCAAATGTTTTAGGTTTTGTCTCAAATATAATGAAACTATCTCATTTAACTGAAATTCCCTGGAAGCTGATTTCAGCAGAGGTTGTTGTTTTGCTGGCTAATGACTCAGTTTTGTTTGCAGTGTCACGGGTGTGTTGGTGCCAGCCCACCTTAAGCCCAGGCACGTGTGCCATCTGTGTTCCTAATGCAATAAGGAGACCTTACCCTGAACTCGGAAACACCCTGGAGGCTTTGCAGTCTTGACACCCAGAGTTAATGCAAATTGAGCATAGGTAGACTGGGCATGCACAGACCTAGTCTGTCAGCATGGGTTAGATTTGAGACTTTTTTTCAAGGACTCTAGTAGAAGACAATCAACTGCTTCTCACATCTGTTTTCCCTAAGCACTGCATGGCTGAGAGGGTTTATCAATATGGATGAAAAATACATGGGCTGCAAGTTCTGATGTAGCTTCAGCTTCTGAGAGCATCTGATTTCAGCCAAATAAAGCAGAAACAAAAATTTGAGTTATTTTTACATGACTTTTGAGAACAGGAAGAGAGAAACTTAGTGTTCCCTCTCTCCCCTAAATGCAGACTGCAGCAAGGGCCCAAATGTCATACTAAAATTCAATGGCAGGCTGTAGGGGTGGGGCTTTATTAATTTTCATGCTTACAGAACTGATTGTCTGCTTTAAAAGGAACAGTGAATTAGGTGGGTTAAGAAAGTAAAATTGTTTGGTGCCTCAGTGGAAAAGGTAAGAGAATGTAGGTAAAAGGCTGACCAAGAACTTCGGGGTGAGCATTGGACGTTTCAGTTTGTTCCTGACTTCTTGGTATTCTTGGACAGGATATTTATATTTTCACTATTTTATTTTCCCACCTATATAATAGTTTTCTGCTTTAAAAGGATGTCGACAGTTTGAGGCCATGAAGTATTCAGATACGGTGAATAGGGTTTGTGTGAACAGTAAGTGGAGTGACATGTAAGGAGTTCTCTTCAAGCAGTTTCTTGCTTTGCCTTTATCTGGAAATGGTTTGGCTGACTTTCTGGTGAGTGCTTTCTATAGAATTTTGTTGTTTGAGACTATATTTTAAGTTTGAGTACGCAATGTGTTTTGGCAGCAAGTTTTGGCGAAGAAAAAGTGATTGGTAGTGGCAATACAGGAACAGAAGGAACAGCCACTGTTCCCATAGTGATACAGCAAAAGCAGTGACATTTAGGTAAACAGCAGTAGGACAGGAAATTTGGGGGAGTTAATGTTAGATGTCTCAGAAGATACAGTAAGCTCCCATACAGTGTTGGTGTGTATCTGAAAATGCTAATGTTAAGCCTCTATTTGTTACATTAGTAGCACAAGCACCCCTTCAGTGTTTAGTTGGGAAGGTTGAGTGATTTCCTTGAACAGGTGATCTGTGAATGAAACCAAGGCAGGCAACACCCCATTCAGCAGAAATTGCACATGGCAAAAGAAAACCTGACACTTTGACTGTTCACAAATAGGCTCGTGGAACTGTCCAGCTGATGAGAATAGTACCACTGAAGGTCTCTTTTATAGCAAGATTCTGTGTTCAGAAATGTTAGTTTAAGTTCTACCTTCCATCATTTAAGAGTAAAAGGATAGAATCATGGAGTGGCTTAGCTTGGAAAGAACCTTCAAGAGTTCCAACCCCCTGCCATGGACAGGGACATGTTTTGCTAGACCAGGCTGCTCAAAGCCCCATCCAGCCTGACCTTGAACATTTCTAGGGTTGGAGCATAAACAGTGATGTTATATTCTTTTGATATGTGACTGAAATGCTACTAAAACCATAAAATTCTTCTGAATTTTCTTTTGCAGAAGTACAAAACTTCTAACATTCTTACTTAAATTTCATCTCTAATGAGGAACCAAATTTGCATGTAGTAATTCAATCTTTGGATCTGGTGTCTTTGGTGGGCAGAATTCATTTGTTTTTGCGAGGTGAATGTTTGCTCTTTTAATTTCAGGAAGTAAGTCAGGAAGATGAAAGGATCAAACTTATGTGCCCAAGTGCATGCCAGAAAATATAAGTCATGTGAAGAGGATTTAGTCCCTAGAACAGATTATGCAATTTTTCTACCAGATGTGTAAACTGCATTTTTGCAGACTGTGGAAGAAAAAGTGTAAACCCACAGAAGTCATATTTAAATCTTCTTCAAATGTTAAAATGCAAGTTAGTATGTCCATTTTTATTCCACAAAACTTCAGTATTTTGTATCAGACTCTTGTTTTCAGTACGGCATTTGGAAGAGTTTGTGTTTGAGATACACAGCCGGTCCTATTATTAGCAAGTAATCTCGAAGTAAGTCCCTGGCAAGTGTGAAGGACAAATTAAGGTGCCAGAGGTCCAGGTACTTAGGCTATTTTCCACTTGGTTGTTTACTCATTCCTTTCTTCCACTTTTTCTCATTCTTCATGGGAAGAAAGCTGGTATTGGAGGCTCCAAGCTGGTATTTTCACCATAATAATGTACCTTTGGCCTTGGCAAGGAGTGGAAGCTCATCTGTTGTTCTAAGAACTAACTCTTGAATGATATGAACTGATGGGTAACCTCATCAGCTGCCAATGAACTTAAAGGATTTGGATGTCACTTCATAGTCATTGTCTGTACACGTGGAGTGTGTAATTACAGAGTATAATGCTGATGTCTGCTCCCTGCTGAACAATTAGAGAGGTCACTAATAACAGAGATGATTCGGCTTCTTGGGCAAGGGGTGGTTTTGTAGGCTCACATTTGTCTGAAGGAGGCATTTCCTCAGCAGACAGGCAGCATTCACTGTGCCAGGCACTCCAGCACAGGGTCAGCACTCAGCATGTAGAGGTGACCCTGGAACAGCAGCTCTTCCTACGCAGTATGTGGAGACAAGGCAGGGAGATCTTAGGGTGTAAGAGCACAAGTTTTCTTATCCTTTCTCCTCTAAAAGTCTGGGGGTTGTGGGAGTTTAAACACGAGTAAAAAACCTGTGAGTTTAAAGCCCATGACTTTACTGTTTACAGAGACAATTCAGGATGTGCCCTACAAAGCTCTGATTGTGTATTTTAGCAAAGGCTGGCAAAGTTGCAAACGCTTCCTCACTTTTACTTGCTGTGACTCCAGTCATGAATAGTGCATGTTAAAGTCCTGCTGGAATGAAAGAAAATCCTGGAAGTCGAATCCTTGAATTTCAATGTTACTACATGAGTTTTTTTTAAGTTTGTGGTAGAATATCTATTTCTCTAAAATGAAAATGGGGTAACTATAGGTATTTATCTTGACTTAGGGAAGTTAAAGGGGCTTATTATCATTCTATCTAGATGATAAGACTGTTTTTTTTTTTTTTAAATCTTAAAATTTTGTGTCCTTAAACTGAATAGAAATCTCTTTGCATCTCGTGTATTGACTTGATTAGAAGTGACTGGGTGGTGCTCTGAGACAACCCAGTTACAGGGTGACTTGTCTCATGCCACCTTTTTCATGGCTGCTCATGTTTTAAATTAATGCATTTTACTTGCAGTTAAGATGTGTTAAACACAAACACTGGAAGTATAATGACTTAGCTAATGAGTGATAAACTGCTGTAGTCTTATGATCACATTGAAATACCTGACTCCCATGGAGCAGACAAGTTTTCAGTTTTCAGAGTGTAATTAATTAAATGTTAGAATTGTTATAATTCGGAGTAGGATGTAGAGTCTCAAGGGATTTGTACAGTTTTTAAGCCAAGCTTAGAGTGTGGGTATCTTACACAGAACCTACCTTTTCAAGTATCTAGCTGTGTATTCAACTGCTGTACTTGTGTTCAAACCAGAAGCAGCTTACCTAAGTTTATATTGCCATTTGTAGTATAAACTCTATTATGGATATGGTTTTTTTTGCATCTGGTTAACTCTTTCCTAAGACTAAAGGCTAAATAAAGACTGTGGCTCCCAGAAGATTATTGAAGAATTCACTCATCTTTGAAAACCTATAAATAAGTTACAAGTTACAGCGAAATTGTCAAATAAAATCAGAGGCAAACATCACAGTGGATTAATTTTTGATAAATGTCATGGCTTCATGGTGGAATTTACTCTGTCAGGAGCTTTTAGGTTGATAAACGTTTATGGGAATTGATTCCCTAATTTGTAAGTTAGCCATGTGTTTCATGTATCTTCACTCTACCAAAATAGTTGGATTCTGGCACATTTTATTCTATAGCTTTTCCTAATACAGTTTTTCTGCCCATGCTAACAGGTTTTTAAAAGTAGTGATATTTCAATGACGAAAATAAAAGCACTTCAAAAGACATTAAAATTGGTGAATGGTTTCCCACGACTTCAGTAATAGTCGAATGCTGCTATATTTTCTGCTAACACATGCTATGATTACTTGATAACTTGGTGCTATATCTATTCAAGCTGTGCATGAGTTAAGGAAAATATCCCATATTTTAGCTTAGAATTGCTAGCTGTGATTTTTTGTATAGGCAGTAATAGGCAGTCAAACGTGTGCTCTGTGCTTTGCAGTGACCTTCATTGTCGGATGAACCACAGGAGAAAAATAAAAATCAAAGACATACTTGGAAATTCTTTGTTTGGAGGGCTAAATCTGGACTGTATTCTGCTGTCCTAATTGTGCATAGTGATTGGAGACCTTTTCAGCTTGGGCAGGCACAGATCTTCCAAAGGGCACAATCAAAGCACTCGGGTTTATTTCTGTTTTACAACCCTGTATATGTATCAGCCTAAAACAGTGATGTTTATTCTGAGCTATAGATTTTTAGTCAGCATACCTGGTTCTTATGTAAATTTGAAAAGCACTCACACCTCTGAAAAGGACTCGTAGGTTATTTTTATCGATAACTTAGGCACTGTAAGGAGTTGGAAGTTAAATGTCAAGAATTATCTCTGTTTGGATGTGCCCCAAAATTAACTTGGTCATGCTTGAAGCAACTTTACATTTTAGCAAGATTTTCCTTAATGTAGGAACAGCAAATTATAGCAGCTCTACTGGCTTGTAGGATCAACCCCCCAGTCCTGACTCTAACCCTGACCAATAGGGGAAGTCTGGGGAACAAAACAAATGCACAGTACTGGATCCAGTTGTCCTCATCTCCAGAAGTTTGAACTAGAGGTAGGATCTTGTGTTGAGTGGTTTCAGATGAGAAAGTTCATATCATTTTAATAAGTCAGACCATAATTTTTTTAAATGTGTTGAGAGAATGTCATCTGGTCATTGCACTTGATTATAATTTTTATTCTAAAGATGCTTCAGCTGAGACAAATATTCTAACATCTCCCACTAAAAAAAACTTCAAATATGGAGCAATCATCCCCTCACCTGCAACTTTTTTTTTTACTCTTTCCATTGCTCATTTAACAAGCTGTTTTTTCCTTTCGTGTCACTGTAGTAGATGTTTTTCCTTTTTCTTTCTGTACCTGTAAGGAATAAAATTTAAGAATGCAGTGATTGTGGCTGCAAAGGTATTGCTCAGAAATAATGCTTTGAGTCAGAGTGCTTCATGACATGATGACATGATCTTTCCAAGGAATCCAAATCTGAGATGCTGTTATGTGTACTGTGGCACAGTATTGACCAAGTAGTGATCTGGGTTACCAGAATATTCTGTTTTTCTTGCCTTTGAAGGATTTCTAGGCTCATATAGTATGTAACCGATAAGACATTGTTTATTCCGGGTAAGATACTATTTATGATGGAATAACTGTTTTCTGTTAGCAGATGTCTTTTAAAAACTACACTTAATAGTATTTTGTCTGTTATTGATGTAATTTTTTTTTTGGCAAACAAATTTTGATGTTCAAAGTCATCCAAGTTTTTTCTTTGTCAGATGTCAAATGGAATCCAACAACAAAGTTGATCCCTATATGGATCTCATTCTTCCCCCCTCAGCTACCCCTCCAATTTAAGTGTTACTTTTTGGATACTGCAACTATCCCCTGATTTTGTTTTTGAGATTTTGAATTGCAGTGGTATTTGTGTAACGGAGGGGTTAGTAAGAAAAGTACATTTTGAGGAAGTAGCAGCAGTGATCATAATATATCTGCTTTTGTACCACAAGTAAACACAATATGCACGTGGAACTTACTGCATCGTTTAGGGCTGTGTCAGCTGTGCCTCTCAGCAGATGTCACTGCCACGGGTTTCTCATTTTAACATTATCATTTTACTGTAGCACTTCTGAAAAATTTCACTGGTAGAACTTAAAGCCAGTAGGACAGATTCTACTAATGACTTCAGCTAAATCAGATGATCTCCAAATATTTAAATATAGTTTCTGCACATTATTGGTAATGATATTACATATTACCTACATATAATGCTGGCTCACAACACCCTTCCTGAATGTACTATTACGTGCAGTATTTTTCATTTCACAGTATTATAAACATCTTCCTATTTACTTGTAGTAGAAAAACATATTCTGTATCATGCCACCATAAACTTGTGTGAATTCTCTGGTGTTTTTTTTTGTGAAGAAGACAGACAGTAGTGATAAGTAAGCTGCAGAATATCCAAACACTTGTCTGGAATCAAAATGTGTGGTGGATACAATTTCACCACTGCCTCTTGCTTTATTTTCTTGTCCCAAGCTTTTGTCTAACTTGGTGACTTAATTTACTGATTTATAGTTTACTTAAAAACAATTTTGTATTACCAGATTACTAAATTAACATATGCATTCAGTAAGCCAGTGACACATTCTTTTTCTTGAAAGGTAGTAAAAGAAGCTGGTGATTCCAGATGAAGTAGAAGGAAAACACAGTTGGGCTGAAATTGGTCAACAATAGGCAGCAGCTGTTAAAATCAACTGTTCTGTTTTCAACCCACTTACACTGTCTTCATTACCTGATGGGTTGTGAATTAGTTACTTCTATGCTGACCACTTCATTATCTAAGAGAAAATAACACATTGTAGTTATGCACTAGAAAACAAATTCAGTTGGAATTAAATAATGCCCAAATGTTCTGTTTCTGTTTTGTTTTGGAAAGCTATCCTGCCTCTTTGCTTCTTAAAAATAAAATTCTTAGAAATTTTGAATGCTAGAAGAGGACAATACTCCAGCTGGGGTTTTTTTCCTCCATTACTGTAAGAGATGGTGATGACAATCACATCACTGCTGTTTTCCAGTGAGATTGGCTGAAGTCTCTGTATGAGGTCCAAATTGATAGAATGTTCCTAATTATCCATCAGAAGAGCTTTGGGATCCTGTTAAGACACGTTTTTCATTACTATGCTGCTACATTTGCTTCTAGAAACACTTCAGGAAAGAGGAATGGGAATGTTTCTGGGGAGCAACCTTCATTATCAGGGCCTTCTCTTGACCTTCAACTCAAGTGTTATCTTCAATGTTGCCCTGGTTCTAATAAATCAATGTACAGCCAAGATACGAAAAGAATACGGATAATTCCACTCAAAATTTTCTTCTAGCTTGTCCAGCAGTCCTGTTAGCCTTCAACTATCCTAGATGCTGCAGAAGGGTGGACTGCATATTTATTTCTTCTGAGATTTCTGTTATGCAGAATCTTTCAACTAGCTGATTGAGAAAGGCAGCTACAATAAAGCAGAGAAGATAAATAACAAGCAGGGGATACAGGGGATACAGTCATCTGGGAGTTGCCACATCTGTAAAACTGTTAACTTCAAAGTCTTCCAAACTCTAAGAGCTAAAACCGTGGGTTTGTTTGGCAGTTGTACATCCCCACCTTCCTGCTTGCTTTCCCTTACCTTAATTGTTTAATGTAACTCAGATTTTAAATGGGAGATTGTTCTACCACTAAAGTGCTCTCTTTAGCCACTGCTGCTGAGCTGAAGTACGTAGTAATCAGGACAGCAATGATGAAACTATGTTAGAGGAATTTCTTTCTCCGTTAGATGCTTTTGGATCACTGATAAAACCTTCTGTGAGTTTTTAAAGGAGATTCTAAGTGGTACATATTACTAAGTAAGGAGCCATCTCACAAGCAACTACATTGCTTGTCTAAGGTCAGCAGTCTCTGCGAGGAAAATCTGTCACAGATTGCCTCAGCTGAGCTTTGTGCCTTTGTCTGTAAATTTACTTGTCTATAAATGTCTATCTCCTAGAAGGTGAGACAGGAGTCAGTGAGCTGACTGGGTCTGTTTGGTGTGTCCACACTGCAAGGCTATGGGACTTTGGTAACAGAATATTGACATGCCACACTTTAAAAGAAAGTTTCCATGCAGGATAACTACAAATTTCACTTGCACTGTTGGGGGTCTGCCTAGGAAAGCTTCTAAAATGTCCTCCCTGTAGAGCACAGGGGAGAGGCTGATCATGGTTTTCCCAACCTTCTACACTGGTCACAGGCTTGGGCTTGGAGTGGGGTGAGGAAGTGGGAGCCTGATAGTGTGTTCTTCTGCTTCAGCACCATCCTATTTCCTCATGTGGTGGGGATAACAAAGGCTCAGGTGCTGTATGGGCCCTGAGGGAACTCTAGACACTCTCGCTACATTTATGCTGCAGCCTGCAGTGGTGATGGTGCTTCCTGAGAACAACAAAAATGCTGCAAAATAACCAACATAGTCTATGCACTATTAATGATGGTGTGTAATCTCAACCAGAAGCTATGAAACAGTGGCAGGGAGGTTGCAACTAGAAGATCTTTAAGCTCCCTTCTAATCCAAGCCTATGATTCTGTGAAGTTGCTGGAAAACGGGGAGTACATTCTGGAAGTCATACACCATTTTCCAGTCTTATACATTAGTGTGTTTGATAGTACTTTTGCATTTGTATTCTGGGTTTTTATGTTTTCTGTCAACCTCCAAAATGCAGGTTAATGCATCTTTTGAAGTTGATACCATATTGATACCGTAATTTTTATATAGTACAACTTTCCCTCTTTTTTTCTTTTGAAGTGGAAAGTTATTCTGTGCTGAAGGCTGATGTCTGTAATGGTTTGTGTACTTGTGAGAAGAGCCTTTCCATTTAGCTCATCAGTCAGCTGTACCTCTCATTTTTATCTTCAGATGTAGACAACAGCTGGGAGAGGCATGCTCTGGGTTGCTTTCATTGCTGATAAATACTTCAAAAATCATTAAAGAGAAGGCTCTTTCATGCTGAGGAAAAATCCTGCTTTGTTGTCTGTCCTTTCATGAAAATGTAGAAGATTTTGTGTGTCTCATTAGCATTAGTTATCTGTTGCAAATATGCTGACTACCTCTGCAAGAATAAGCTGACAGTTTTTTAGCATTATTCTCAGCTATCATAAAGTTACTTTATCCCTTGCAAGCAGCATCTTGCAGAGTGAGCTTGTGACTCAAACTCTGTGCATGAAATCAGTTTAGTCTGGGGGGGTGTGGAGGGGAAAGAAATAACCAAGTCTCTGCTGGACACTTTGTGTGGAATTACACTGAGAAACACAGTGAATATAAAATTCATTTACTTGGAATTCTAGTGTAGAAGCTTTTTGCTTTGGACCAGAACACTGAAAATTTTAGTTTGTGTCAGAACTTTGGCCCATATGAATGGATAGTTTGTGCAGAAATGTCAGGTTTCTGTAGCCAGATGGATGTTTTGCAGTGACAAAATCTATTAAAGGCCAAGTTGTACAATGTCAAGATGCTTGTGTGCAATCTGTGATGCTCTCTTTGGGTCTTTTTCATAAATGAGGTTCCTAATATCACATTTAATCAACAATAGGGTCACAGAGCTTGCTTGCTACATCAACTGCTTTATGGACCATTTCTAGGTGAAAATGTGTTGTGATAATTTATTTTTTGTATTTTAAACAGTGACTACATACAGCAAATTATGGCAATGTGTTTCATTCAACACAAGGCTTAGCAGTTTGCGAAGGAGAGCCTAGGACTGGAAGTTCACAAAGCAAGTGCTTTTTATATTGTAGTCTATTCTAAAATTAATGACAAGATTGAGGATTTATAAAGTCACTAGTAAATGCATATTTGAAATATTAATTTATGTCTTAGTGGTATAATCTTCAAATTGCAAGCTGATTTCAGGTATCAGTTTTGATAAGAACGTGGTCCATCACCTTCAACAGCTGAAGTGTCAGTGACATACAGTGGTTTTCATTTATGTTGGGGGGGGATAGAAGGACACTGGAATATATCACTTGATTGAAGTAGAGACGATGCATGGAATGATGTTGTATCATTTTAACTGTCTTCTGCTAAGGAAGTTGCCAGACTTGAGGTGTGGTTGCTTTCTAAACATACTGTTGAATTTGCTTTTGGACTTCCAGGATTTCAAAATCACATAATTGTAGGTTTTGGCTGTCGAGCTGTGCCAGGTAATGTGAATTTGTACGTGTGTGAGTTGTGGTCCTCAGTTCTTGATTTACTCATTGGCAGTTTCTAACTCTTTTCTGGTATCTGATTTCTTCCTGGCTGGTGGTGTTTTATCCTAATTGTGGTACCTAGAATTTGAAACTAGTAATGTTGAAAAATTCAGGTCTCTTGCTAATACAACAAAGATATAAGAAAGGGAGCCCATTTTTGTGGCTTTGGAGAGAGGCCAACACTTCTGAAAAAGTGTTTGGAGGTTGGGATTAAGAACCAGCAGCAGGACTCTGCTACACGTAGAGCCAGGGAATTTAACATGCAGAGCCTCAAGAATATGTGTTATCATAAAAAATGTTCCACATTAGGTTTCCTTGCAGGTCAGAGCCTATAAATGGATGATAAGAAAATTAGGGATGGGAGAGGCAAGGCTAACACAGTTATTTGGGAATGGATTCAGAGCAAACTGAATCAATTACTTCAGACCTGATTTTCATAGTAAAACTAAATTTGTGCCAGGATATTTGGTGAGAGTTGTCTGTGTTTAATATTCTTGTTTGAAAGTCAAGTATTTAATAAACTTGAACATTTTGTTCAGTTACTGGGCAATGTCCCAGTTCATGATGCTGTTGAAATGAAAATGTTTTGAATGAGTAGCGTTGAAAAGCACAGCAGAGGTCTTAATATTGATGGCATTTAAGTATTAACCAGGAACACGGCGTGTAGTGGGAAGTAACTATGTTCTTATGTAAACTTTGTTACATTGATATGACAGGAGGTTGTTTCTTTAAAAGTTACGGCCTGGATTGATTCCATTTTTACTCATATAAGCTAGGAATTTATTCCTAAGGTGTCCACATACAAAAATATTTTCTACTTGTCTGAACTAAATATTCGGTGGTGTTGGTTTTATAAAGCGTTGTAAGTTAATTTATAATGTCCAGATGTGCCAGCATGGAGTTGGATTATATTGTATAAATACCACATTTGAGCTATTAAGCATTTACAGTGACAGTGCAGTAAGTCTTCTGACCTCATTTGTTGATGTGAAGTTACTCGAACAGCATGGAGGGGGTTTAGCCTTCAGAAGAGTGAATGGATATTATACACTATTAAAGTTTCCATACATGGATGATTCAGGAATGTGATCTGAAGAGTTTCATAGCTGAGAAACCAGAGAAGTAGAATAGGATTTTGATTCAGAACAGTAGTGTAGACTTGTTGTTCAGTTCCTGGCTTCCAGTTTTGATTTTAGCAAGCTACATGACTATATCCTTATTCAGCTATTTTTGTGGGGCTGGGGAGGAAGGAGGGGAAAAAGGGAGAGAAAGAAAACTATTAAATTTTGGAAAAATCTAAACATTTCCAAAACATTTGGAATTGTCAGAAAGGTTAGATGGGACTTACTTGCATCATGAGTATTATAAACGCAAACATTACATAAAGCATTTAGGATTGCATATTCAGAAGCCCTGTCTTATGGAAAGCCTTTTTTTTCTTTCTTTTTTTTTTTTTTTTTTTCTGAAATCCACACACTTCTAACATGACCTTTAGCTTGAAAGGTAGAATATGTTGGCAAGGGTAGGATAAATGTTTTTTATAAACTTGTGAAAGGGTTTTAGAAACCTGGTAAAAACTAGGTTGACTGTTCAAATTTGAAGTCAAGTTCAACTATACATGTAAAAGATGTTATAAGTAGTTTAAAAAATAGATTGAAATTCATTAAAAATCAGATTAATCATTAGCTCCTGTCTCCTCCACCAAAGGAAATTTGTCTCATCTGTCAGCCAAACTTGCTGTGGTTATTCCCTATCCTTGTGTTTCAAAGTGGTTTAGCTAGAACAATTTTAACAATGAGCCTCACTTTTTTTTTTTTTCCTAAACTAAGCAGTGAAGAACAGCTAAGAATAGACTGAATGAGTTCTCCTTTCTGCTGTGCAGCTGGATCCTGAAGATATTTGCTCACAGTTTCACTTATAAGTTTGATACATAATTTTTACTTGACAACTATTCCCCTGTGTGAGGGATTATGCAACCAGAATGTCCCTCCTTTTGTTGGAAGCACAGGAGGTGAGCAGGGTTGAGAGCTTTGTTACCACACAGCAGCAAGGATTGGACTGAGACAGCTGGATGTGCTTGAACAAGGGGCTTGCATGGAATTGCCCCTGATGGATTTCAGTCCATAGTCTTCCAATAAATTTCAATGCTGTGAGGCTTCCCCCATTTGTGGAGTGATGTAAATTCAGCATCAGTGAAGAGGAAGAACTGAAATTCTGGGAATGGAAACCTGGGTTTTCCTGTTTGTTCTTGTTTTGCCCTCTGTGGACCATTTGTTTTGTGGATAAATGGTACCTACTTTAGCACATGGCCAAAATGTGAATTGTACTAGTTCAGGTAATTCAGAATTAATGTCTCTTTTTATGCTTCAATGCATTTGCAGCGGAGAAACCTCAGTACATACATGAGCATGCAACATTTGGTAACGAGACATTATTATCAATTTGTTAAGCGCACAGATGGTACCTTTAATGCCATACAAGGCATGAGGAGATATGTTGCCAAGTTCTTATTTTAGTTATACCGATTGTGACTATAATTCTGCAGTTCTAGAATTATATCTGAATTTAGTCCTGGCTTTGGGTGGCAGAAAACAAACATAGCAGCTGAAAAAGTGCCTCTTTTTTTTTTTTTTCCCCAGTAGGGATACAAGCAGATGATTTAATTACTGGATTTAACTTGTTCTGTGGTGAGAAATTGTCATGATGCATACATGCAGTAAAGTGAGCTCAAGTCTACTCTTGGGAGTTGAATTATTATTTTTTATATTTCTGCATTGTTTAACATGTACCATTTTCAGTGAGGAGCAGCCTCTCTATTTTGGTATTTTGAAAGGGAAGCTGACAAATGCCTATAACAATCTACATACTTACATGTGAGAAGTGTGGATGTAATTTAAAGCTTGTTGTGTCAAGCTGCTGTTACCTTAAAGAGCAGTGCTCTGCCAGTAATTGAGCATCTGCTCTCTGTTGACATTGTCAGAGGTTGAGGTCAGTAATGGTATTATGATCTACTGTATACTTAGCAAAGAGCAGGGTAAAGCTTTTCTGTTTCTAACGTGTTTTGCGAGTTGTGTTTGCCACCACTATCAGTGATTATAAAAAACAGGACTGTTTGTAGTTTGCTTAGGTGAATTTGCACATTGATTTTTTTACTGTGCTCTCAGATGTGAGAGCTACTGGTATTCCAACCTGATCATAAAATATAAAAGATATCAGGCACACTTCTGGTGAGTTTAATGTCTTTGATCATCAGGATAATATTCTCATCTAAGCAGTGTATCTCCTGAAACTTGGGTCTGGGGAATAGAGATCCGTGCTCAGAAAGATATCATCACACCAGGGCTGACAGCATTGGGTGTTGCAGAGGAGCAGTTCTGGAGGCTTAGATGGCATCAGAGAGAGCTACTAAGGAGGACAGGAAACTGAGGTATAATGTGGTCAGTGAGTACAGCTCTTGTGTCACCAGATGCAGCAGAGAAAGGGGATGGATGTGAACAACAGTTGCTGTTACTCCATTGTTTTTTGTGACATTTTGCTGATGCAGCAAAGCTGTGGGCAAAGCAAATCACAGAGCAAAAATGTGCTTTCGTGGTCTTGTTTTGCTGATGCTTCTGGAGGAAAAGAAACCTGAAAGGTGCTCCTGTACCAGTGAAAGCATTGTACCAGAAATCAATATACTTTGTATCTTTTATGAAAAGCATAAGCAACTGATTTCTCTCTCCCCATGTGAAATTGTCACTAGAGTTTGCTTGGGCCTAGCAAAATTCTAAGTGATTCAATAGTAAACCAAAAGAGCTTTTTCATTTTCTTGGTGTATTTAATTGAATAGGTTTAGGAAAAAATAGGACATGAGCTTTGTGTTTAATTAAAATGCTAATTTGTAATTACAGGAGGCACATATGACCTTAAGTTATTGTGTAATAATCCGTTTCTTGTCAGATCTTGCTTCTAAACGGTGTAGTAGCAGTAACACTTCATGTTAGAGTGGTTTTGGTAATCAAAAGCAATTCCAGTTCAGCACAGTACGCTCTCATCAGTAACGCATCTTAAGTACAGAGTTTGTTTTTAAACTTCATATGAGTGCCCATCATTAGGAAGTAAAGCACAACCCCTCTGCAACATTCCCAAAATGTTTTTTTTGGTCCTGCAAGCTGATCTGGCCACACCAACCTCTTCCCCTGTGAGAGGAGCCGTTGGCTCTGCTGTTGTGCTGCAGCAGTGCCTGGAGAATGCAGGTGTGTGTTCACACAATGTGGGTTTAGTCTTAGATATGTAAGCAGAGCTGAAATGTGTTACCAGGGATCTTTTAAATATGTTGTATAATTGGATGTTATTGATTACTCTTCCTGTCCCTCTGTGCTAGGTAAATATTTTATTACGTTTGAAATGTGAGGACTGACGTACTGGGAAGGTTGGGCTTTGGGCACCTGCCCTTGTGTTTATGCTGTTAACTTTTGCTGACTGGCAGTGCAGGGACAGCTCCCCTGGGACTGCAGAGCTCAAGCTTTGGTGGTGTTGCACGTGTGACCCAGTGGCTGTTTGGTGGCTTCTTTCTCATTCTAGGATCTGCTTTGGGATCACTTTTATAAGTTGGTCTGTACTTCTGGATCTTGCTCTTTCTTCTGTGGTCTGCAAGTTATGTCAAAACATGGTGTGTATATGGTGTGTCTTACACAAATTGTGTTGTTCTTTGCCCTCTGTTATGCCCAGATTGGTTTGTCTCACCCCACTTCTGCATTTCTTCGGGGCACCACTGGAGAGCTGCTTGTATCTGTGCTTGTGCTCTCATCCCATGCCCACACACCTCTATGGTGCAGTTTGTCTTTCAGCTTTTTAAGGCTCTGCTGTCATACCATGCCTGTATTCCTCCACGCTGATCATGAATGTTCCATTCAACACAAAATTAATTGCTTGTTACTGCTATGTGCAGCTATGTTTATGCTGTGTGAAAATAAGCACGAGTAAACCAAACCAGGCAATGCTATCTGCTGTTTGAAAGAATTGTTACAGCTTCAGGTGGTTCAGACATGTTCAGGCACAGTCTGGCTGACAAACCTTGGTCCACAAACCCAGCACAGAGTCCAGGGCTTGTGCCCTGTCATTGGCAATACTGAATTTAATGGGCTGTGTTGTCTCTGCCATGTGACAGAAGCCCAAGTAACCCTGAAAAGTTGGTACATGAGAATGAATTGCAATCATAAGATTGCAACCACCTCTGAAGAGGTGGTTATGGGGAACTGTGTAAATCATTTTAGCAGCAGATGAATTCCCAAAGTCCTGAGGTTAATAAAACAGTTTAGTCTTGGATGATCTCAGATTCCTTACTAGAATAGAGTTAATTTTAAAGCAGCACTGATATCCTTGAGTAACTCTATAGCTTCCCTGTGTGGCTGCAATAGTTTTCTAAACTAAAATTGAGAACAGACATAATTTTTAATGTGGCCATAATAAACAGGTTTTTCATCTTATAAAGAAGCTAAAATGTGCATGAAGTAACAAAGACTATTTTTGTGTTTGCTACTCACACGGGATTAATTTGCATTACACGAACAAAAGTTGGAGTACAAGAAATTAGGATGAGAAAAAACCCGCAGTTCTTATGTGCAGTTATGTTTCATTTATCAGGTTCTGTTTTTTCTTAATGAGCTCAGAAGCTTGGATGTACACATGGAGCAGAACTACTAAGGCCAAGATAAAATAGCAGTATTGTCCTCATGATTTGCGGATCCAACAGTGTGGTTTTGTCCTTGCACTGTGTGTATACAACACCTTTGGTAAAGGCTGCACTGTATGAAAGTTCTCACTGGGAAAAGGAATGAAGTTGTAGGACTTCTTTATTCAGGGAATATCCAGCCCTGGTACTTATCCAGCTTATCCTTGGCTCAGAGTGGTTCTTCTCTAAGCTCAGTTTGGTTTCAGTGTTAGAGACAGTAAAAGAATAATATAGGTATATCAGCTTGGGAAGAGACTGTTTTCTAATTTCATTCTCAGATAGCTTTTTCTCTAGCAAGGATAATGGCAGAATTTATCACTAATAAAAGGCCTTCATACTGCATCAGACTAATCAAGAGCACAAAAGTGTGGAAAATCTGAAAATCTGCAGGAAGCAGAGGGAATCTCTGTATATGTGCACACCTGTGTGTGTTCATGTGTGACTGCAGGTTGATGAATGAGTATTGGAATGCATGAAACTGGAAAATTGCACGTTTTGAATACAATTGTTATACATAACGTTTATAAACATGGTTAATTCCCTAAACAAGGGAATTTCACACAGTTTTGTCTTCGATCATCTTAGCAGAGGGATAACTTCCGTCTACTAAAGGGTTTACATGATATGATATAAGTGAGGGGAAAAATACTGAAAAGTTTTAAGACTTTTAAGGCTTGGAAAGCTTGTGAGTACCTGCTTTATGCTGCTGACTAATTGTGTGAGTTAGCATTTTTTTTTTTTTTTTTAGTGTAACCAAATAGATTAACCTTACATGTTTTTAAAGAATGCAATTAATCAGCAATATTCTCTTGAGGTGTTCTTTTAAATACCTGTTTACATTTCTAATGGAAAACAAACCAAGGAATTCTTCAAGTTGGAGGAAAGGTACAGTTCAATAAAGATGGATTAGAAGCAATACTGTGATTATTGCCAAATAAATAGGCCTGTTGCTGCCTGTAGGTCTGGTTCGATTTTTAATGTATTCCAGAATGACTTGGAAAGTACTGGGTACCTATATTTAGAAGTCTGCTATTGGAATTTCTGTATCAGAAGAAGGAATGAATCATCTTTAATAACTTGTGTTCAAGTAACGTGATCCATATAATTTTTGCTGATGGTATACAAAGATATTAAAGTTAAAATAGCCATGGTTTTTATTGTCACGTTCTGTACCTTCTCAGGAGGTGGGAGATGGTGGTCTTGTGTACCAGGTACAGACTCCACCTATAAAGTTCTGTAAAATTACAAAAAACCCATTTTTCAAAGTAATATTGATCAGGATGGAAAGAATGTTGTACTGGGCTGGTGATTCACTGCCAGAGCACTTTTTTTCCTGAATGCAAATTTTGTCTTTTTTAACCTTTTGGTCAAGTTAACTTTCTAAGGAGGTAAATTGCACCTCACTTGAGATCACAAAACCACACAAAACTGAAGTTCCCTTCTTTAAGGCACTAAACTTGTATATAATAGTGTTAAAATTCTATATTTTCTGAAATCTTTTGACATTATTTTGTTGCACGTAGTTATGAATTTAAAAAACCCGAATGACTCACCATTGCAACCTGTAAAGCAGTTGTTCTCTATTTTCTTATTTTGCCTAGGTCTGTCTGCTTAGCTAATGCTGAATTTGGAATTCTGATACAGAGGTCCAAAGCAGGACTTGGGCTTCTTTTTGCTTTTAACTTCTCCCTGTGATTAAAAAAAATAGTAGTAAGGAAGTGGTTGCATTTCTGCACAGCACATAACCATTTCTGAGTTTGTGCAGTTCAAAGACAGCGGCTGTTGCAGGACTTTAAATGGCTCTCAATGCAATGTACTATTTGTACTACTTGATTTTTTTCTTTGTTTCTTTGTGGTTTTTTTTTGTTTTGTTTGGGTTTTTGCCTTTTTTTTTTTTTTTTTTTTTTTTTTGTTGGTTTTTTNTTTTTTTTTTTTGTGGATGGTTTTGCAAGGCAGTTACCAAGAGTGCAATTGTATAATCCTGGTTTAATCGCAGACTAGTGTCAATTTGAAAGACTGTTTAACTTAGGAAGCCAAACTAATCTGGCTCATTGGCAAAGACCTGATTTTGCAGAAAAACTTGCATGGTTTTGGTCAATAAAAATATGTAGTAGTGCAGGTGGCCACTGAAGCCCTTTCTGGGAAAGGCACTGGCTGTGTAGGTCACAAAAATGTACACAAGTGTCATCCCTTCAGCAATAACTTGTAATTATGTAATACTTTGGATTGGATTCTTTTAACATGTATTGGAAGAATAAAAAAAATTAGTCTGTTGGTTTATGTTCATATCTGAAAATAAAAATCTTTGAAGTCTGCTCCCAACATGTAGTTAGGGGAGAAAACACTTTATCTTGAACAGAACCATTAATTCCATGTAGGACCTTATAGTCTTTAGGGAGTTACCTAAGCTTCTGATTAGGTAACTGTGATACGAGTGCCAACTATTATAAATAGTTAATCTAAGAAAGAGAATGATACATTGCTAATCTAGAAGAAAGAGTATTCATATGATATGCATGTTTTGTGTTATGGGACAGGACTTTTTTCTGGTTTCTATATGTGCTCGAAAAGCCATATTTTGGGGCACTTTCAGCTTAGTGTTTCTGTATTTTTAAAATGAATAGCTGAGAAATTGCAGGACCATCATCTAGGTATTTTTTTTAAATCTCAGGGATTTATAATTAAAATTATTTTATCTACTGACATAGTAAATTAAAGGAAACTTAAATATATTGTGGTCTGAATTACTTTGCATTTCTCCTTCAGTAGTTACTCTGTAGAAGTTTTCCTTGTGGAGGATTAAAAGACAATGAATGCTGAAGTCACATGCCCTAGGAACTCGTTAGCTTTTCTGCAATCTTGTAATCAGAGCTCCATATAATGAAAACTTCCCTTGTGGATGTACTAATCTAGGAAGCAGGCCTATATTAATTATGTAATGGGAGTTGCTTTAGATGCAGTTTCCAAATGTTACTTTGTTACAGATGACTCTTTGCTCTTGAAGTGTTACCACATTTACTAATAAGCTTAAGAACTCTAAATTGTCCTCATCAAAAGTAGGTCATCTGTTTTGTTTTCTAGAAGCAGAATTACTGTTATGATTTAAAATCTCATTGTTGATTTCTTTGGTCCAGCCCAGATTAGGAGAAATCTTTGAATTGATCTGTTTACTATCCTTTAGTTTTTCTAAGCTACTTTTCTGCTTCCATTTGTGTAAAATGTTTGGATTGTAGTCAAATGAGTAGAAAAATGAGCAACTCATTAAATTTTTTGAAGTAGAGAGGAATTCGGTGGAAAAGATACATTTATATTTAACTGTGAGGTAGACTTGTATTTTGGTAGGATCCTTACTAATTCAGTAATAATATGATCCATATGCAATTGCCAACTTATTTTTTATTCACCATTTATTGCTTTCAGAATATTTTAAGTCACAGTTAAGGATAACTAGTTGTATTTACTTTACTGTATTAATTTAAATTCAGAGGAGAAATGATCAGCAAAAGGTGCTACCCATCTAATAATTCTTAAGTGTTGTGTTAACCAAATTTGTGATGTTGGTTAGTGCTCAAACATCTCACTGAACTTCACTTAACTGCTCAACTCTATTTTGTAGGTAGCAGCACAGGTATTGTTTCAATAGCTGAACCAAGAAAATTCTGTACCTGGACTGGTCAGTTTTAGTACCTACTTTGGCTGCATGAACAGCCAAAGCAAGAGTGTGGCTATTCCTGCTGGAGGAGAAGTTTAAATATTAGCTCTTATGTACAATATCTGTCAAGTTGAGCTGGTAGAATAACATTATCCTGGGTTTTATCATGACTATTTTATGACCCCTACTGTAAGTTGCATCCATATAGAATAACAAATGCTCTTAACTGGAACGGCTTGAACTGCTTTTATTTAATAAAATAGCTTCTATAGGACTTTGCTTAGTCATCAGAATAGATATTCATATGTAAATGGGTACAAAAGCACACTGTACATGATGGCATGAGAATGAAGTTCAGTGAGTTTTATTCTAAATAGTTGGTTGCAGTGGTGCAGAACTTTATTGTAACAAATTTCAGCTGCTTTGAAGAGGAGCACACAGCCCACAGCCTTGGTCAGTGGCTGGCCAGTTGTACAAACTTGTCTTTATTCTGAATCATTGTGTAAATTGAGGTGGCTGAAAACTTTTCTGATACAAAAAAATGAAAAAAAACCAGTCACCTGGAGAAACAACATTAATAGGTTCTCATGTAGAGTTTGGAACAGAGTAATTGGATCTTGACAGTTTTTGCATTTTCATTATGATTTAAAAAAATCTTTTCTGGTAGGCATACTATGGTGAACAAGTTTTTAAACTTGCGCACGTATTTTTAAAACAAAAGACAAAAGTTTTTGACAACCTTTTTTCAGTTGTTCCACAGTTTTTTTGCTTTTTTTTGTTTGAAGCATTGCAAATATCAGAATGTCAAAGAAAACATTTATATTTGTGTTGAACCCCATGTAAATATCCGACATGCTTTCTAAATAATGTCAATTCAGTTAAAGAAATTAAAAAATAATTTTATTATGTATATTGTGAAATGCTCTTGGAAATCCAGGGGAGACTTCTGTCACTTTTTTACTCAACGTGGCATTTGAGGTAGAGGGGCTTGTTGGAAAACATGGTCTGATTTGTTCATTGAATACTGTGAGCAGTGTTCCTGTGAAGAACAAAAATTTTCTTTTGAAGGTGATGGCAGAAATTAAGTGTCTGAAATTGAGGCACTACAAGTTCCACATAGTCTTCTGAAACTTCACTTGGAAATTGAAGTGTTATTCATTAAATATCACATTTGTTGCACTGAGTTATTAAAAAGGGAGAAAAACCTTTGCTTTCCAGGTCTTGTGTAGCAGTAAAAGGCTTAACATTATTCTATATCTGTCCTCATTGTTCCAACAAACTGTTATTTGGTCTTATTCTGGTTAATCTCAGAGTTAAAGTAAAAAAGATGGTCCTTTGAAGGATGTGTCCAGTTTCTGTCACTCTTTGCCTCTGATAGACAGGTTCTAACCACTCTTTAGGGACGTGTGGTATTAACTGGAGAGGGTTATGGTTTGGAATATTTCAGCTGGCATGTTTATTCACTAACCTTCCCCACAAAATACCAGGCTCAGTGTCCTATGGACTTGTCTAAGCCAAAGGCAAAAAATGTTCTCCCCCACACTGGCTTTTGCTTCGTCTGTGTCCCAGAGGGAGCAGTACCTACTCCTGCCATTTTTTCCATTCATAGTATGCAGCAAGGGACTGGTGATGAGTGGGTTCTCTAACAAAATTTCATTAAGTTCATTTCCCACACACATTCAAACTTCCTTCCAAAGTGAGAACCGGTATTCTAAACCTTGTAATCACGTGTAACCTATTGAAAGAAGTGAAATTATTTCTGCACCCAAGGGAACCTTATAAAACTTCAGGTGGGATTGTTATTCTTGCATTAAATATTACTTACTCAAGGTGTAATTCTATTTGTTTTGATTATTAGATGGTTATTGTAACACTTGATCAGAATGACTCCACTTTTAATTAGTCTCCAAGGACATCATGATGTGACTCATCCTCAGGCTGAGCTATTTTTAGTAAATATTTATGGTCTTACATAGTACTGGAAGGAAATGGACCCCAATATGTTGATAGAGAAAAGAGTCCTTACTCTGGAGGTGTTCTAAGGTATAGATTAGATAGTGTGGGTTTTTTCATGTGACTGTTACGAGATTAGAATTTTCTAGACCACATGATTTGCTGAATGAGACCAGGGATGTGAGAGCTGGACTTAAAAGATGTACAAAAGAATTTCCAATCACTGTCTGGTTTCAGGTGCGTTGTAATCTGTGTTTAACATGGCCAAAGCCAGTGTCCTTGAGCTTGGTGGCAGTTTTCAGGGATATTTTATATACATGTGCAGAAATATGAATGAACTGGTTGGTCAACTTCCTATACCATACAGGAAATTTCTATACTATGTAGTACCAAATTAGAGGGTGAAAAAGGCATACTCAAAGTAGCTCCATCTCTGCAGAGTTTTGGGGTTTTCTGAATGTTGGTGTCATTCAGTGAACACTGGCCTAACATACCTAGTTTTGCTTTCACTGGGTTGGTAGGAGTGTATTTCTCTGCACTGCCATTATACTGGTAAAGCACAGGCTTTTGGGTGCTTTTCTCACTCTGGTGTTGCATTGACTTGTGCTGGTGCTCTTCTAATTTATCTTAGTCTGTCATCATGCTGTAAATTAAAAATTGTATCAGAACAGGTAATGAAAGAATATACAGTATTTACCTGCATTCCATTCGGTACAATTTATGAGCTTTTCTCCTGTGTAAGATTTGCATCTCAGTATTCCCAAATAAGGTAGTAATATTTCAAAATTGGAAGGAAGTCATGCTGTAAAACATACTCACAGAAATAGTAAAGTTGTCAGCAGCAGCTTCTAAAATACATCCTTGTTAAATATTTTAGGATTCCATCCTGTTCTCAATCGTTTCCTTAGAAGGGACTGTGATCACAGTGGAGAATGTGTTACTTTTCTTTGAGCAACGTGTCTGTAGTCAACAAGAAATAGTTTGAGGCTCATGACCTTCTAAAGTCCTGCCAGAATTCTAGCTAGAAAGTTATTCCATGGCTGTAAGGAGGGAATTAAGAATCCTGCTGATTGAGAATAGAAGCCTCTGGAAGCAGAAGGTGATTTACATGTACTGTGTTTTTCCCAAGGGGGCTGTTTTTTTAAGCAACAAGCTTTAAAAAATGTTACAAGTAATTTCTGAGGACAAGTGATTTACATATTTTCTTCAGACTTCACTGTTAAGCAAAACCTTCAGAGACTTTTTAATTTCTGTCAGGAAGGTGTTTCAATCACATTTGTAAGCAGATCTTTCTGGTTATTTGTAGCTGGGTGTTCAGATAGTAAGAAAAAAACATTATAAACTTAGTGGTGTGGAGATACAAGTGGCACTCATTCTGATAAATTCTGGATTTTATACTTATGATTTCAGGTCAACTGTTTTACTGAAAATATCTTCATTAAGAATTAAGAATATAAAGCAAAAAGAAGTTCATTAAGCTATAGGAAAGATGAATAAAATTGAGTCCTCTAACCAAACCATCTCTAGTTGTTTAAATAATACAAACTATTGAACAAAATAAGCTGTACTTTCTTCAGGCCATTTGACATAAAAATTGATGCATTAGTATAAGCTATTAAAACTAACTTGGCTTTGAATTCTTAAACTCCCCATTTCCAGTCTCCTTGGCATGAATCTAGTGAATTTTTAATACAGTTTTTGCTAGTTTAAGAAAGCTAAATCAGTACTGCAAAATCAGTGGTTGCTCCGTGCACTAGAAACATGATTATTTCATCATGCACTCGAAGAAACTTGTTACAGTAAAATACCCTAATGCACAATGTATTTGTGAAGAGAGCATGCAGCACATACCACTGGGTTGGCTTTTTTGTTGTTGCTAGTGCAGTTTTACTAAGTATAGTGAATATAAAGCAATATAAATCTTTTGTTGAGCTCTATGTTGTGAGATTAAAAGATTGGACAAGATTAGGTAGACCTGTAGAAGCAAAGAGAAGCTGAAGGAGTTTTGAGGGGTGGGGAGGGAAGGCAATTTGAAGAAAAAATACAACTTGGTCAAAATTTTATTTACCTTTTGCTTTCCAACTGGGCTGTAAAAATCTTTCTTGTCATGTTTTCTTAAACATACGTTTAAAAGGCTTCCTAAAAATACTCCTCACTTTGCTCCACCACAACCAGATTGTTTAGATAAAACTTCCCCTTCAGTTACTGAAACAAGTTGGATTAATCTCCGCAGTCTCAAAGAAAATTGTACTCTGACAGCAGTTTACTTGTCTCTTTCTTGCCTTGAGTGCTCCTGCATTTCACTGCTGTGCAATTGGTGCTAATCCAATTTGCTCCCATTATGCTTTAGATCTCATGACGTTGTCTAGTGCAAATCACTGTCTGCAAAATCATGGTAGACTCACTCAGTTTTTCCAAACTTACTTCTGTGTAGGCTGACTTAGATGTGACTACTGTTAACCGTGTTCATTCATTAAAATTTGTTTTGCTAATCAGATTTTTTTTTCTTGCTAGTCTAGTGAGAGATGTTTGTATTCTGAGGTTAATTGTGTTACTTTTCATTTTGACATGCAGCTCCTTGCTAATCTTCTGACTTTTTTTTTTTTTTAAATATGTGGTTGTTTGTTTTGTTTTTTTTTTTAATAGGTTATTGTGTATTCTGATTTAAACTACTGAAGGTCATTTTAAGTTCTCTCATATAAGAGAACTGCAAGAGTCCTGGATAAGCCATGAAACACTCGGACTGTATTTTTCTTTCTTTTTCATCTGAATCCTAAACATTTTGGATACAGTGATTCTAAATGTCTTAATGTAGGGTGATGAAACTATGCAACCTTTGGGCTGTAAGGTGAAAATTTTGAAAAATAGCACCACAACAATGTGACAGTGGGTACAGTAGATGCCCCACATGCATCTGCCCATTCTCCACATCCTGATGGGAGGCTCTTTGCTGTTTGGTTTGCTGCTCAAAGAGGGCAGGAGGAAATTCTAAATTTTTGGAATTGCAGACTAGGTTCATTTAGGGACCTGTCAGAGCTTTTGACCCAGCTCTCTAGTGAATGACATGAGGCTTTAGTATTCACTCTTGATACTTAAGCATGGTTTCAGTGTTGTGCTTTTCTTCTGACAAGTTTACGTAGGATGTCAGCCAAGAAAGAGCAAAGATGGTCAGAGGTATGTTTGGAGGGCAAAATGGAGTTACTAAACTTATTAAAGGACACTTCTTTATTCATAGATTAATTTCTTTCCTCTAGGTTGTTTGAAGGGCATTGCTTTTTGGCCTGAGGAAGGGAGAAGCTTTCATTAATTGAGTTGAATTGCTCTTGTTTTTATAGCTATAAAGTCAAGTCTGATTAAAAAGCATTTCCCTGGGTTGCTGTGGCAGTCATTATTTCAAGCTGGCAAAAGCAATCTAAGCTTTTGTCATGTGCTGGATCAGATAACGATGACTTCTGCTTGAGTTTATAGTTCTGTTGCTGTTATTGGTAACTTCTATGGTCCCTTCTTCCAATTCCTGGAAGATGAAATTTGGTATCAGTTTCCTTTGTTTTCTTTTCACCTTGTGCTGAAGTTACTTCAAGAATCCAGCTCTTGATACTTCACCAATTCCCTTGTTAGATGTTATGTCTGCAGTTATGCTTTCCTGTGTCATTTATTTTTTCTATGGACTCATTCTTCTGAAAACTGTATTTTTTTTTTCCTCCAAAGATGGAATATCTAAGGTTTTAGCTTGATGAACAATTATCAGTCTCACTGTTTTCATCCTCAGCACTGCCTTCATCCTCCAGTGCATGTCTCTGCTGCTTTGCTTGTGGTGTAGCTCTGTACAGCTGTGAGGTGAGACAGATCAATGAACAAACCTGTGTAAAAATGGCCCCTCCCCACAATTTTTGATGAAATTTTAAAAGATTGACACTTAATGCACTGTGGGTATTGTCTCTTTGGCCTGCTAGGTTTATTACATGTTGACAATAATTAAAGATATACATCGTCATGGGCCATGTCTGATGTGAGTCAAAATTCTTACTGCTGGGTGAACTGACATGGATATACTGTGAGTTTACAGTCTCAGCCTCCAGACTTTTCTTGGGTTTGAATTCTCTGAGCAGAATTTTAAGGGAAGAACATGAGGACCTGTGGGCTCAGAACTTTCAGCTCTCGATTTCAACTTTTGACAACTACATGTGAAATTGTTACAAAAACATTCCCCGACACTCCAGTAAAACTAATGGTTTTGAGACATAATGTTTTAAAGAATACTTCTGAATCCTGTTTTCTCCTCTGTCTTTTAGGGTAATGAGTTCTCATTTGGAACCGAATTTTTGGCGTTGGCAGTTTGATTACAAGTACATTATCGTGGTTGCTTCTGTAACTGGAAGTACAAATATTATGTTGTCAAGTGACTCCAAGTACTGTAATAACTGCACAGCATCTGCAGAGCACACAGTGTTGAGGCACTTGTAATGCCTTCCTGTAAGGGAAATGTTGAGGGGAAAGGATACCAGATTAACAGATGTGGTTTTTTTTGTGTGATTTTTAGAATCAGTGTAATAAATTGGAAAATTAAGGATATGGTCTCAGTATATGGTGTACAATTCAGAGATGGAAAGTCTTAAACTACATTTTTAAATGTTATCATGGTTTCAGGAATATTTTTAATGTGCTTCCTGGTGAATTGAGGTATTTGAGGAAAGGTAGCACACAAACATGGAAAGCACAGGAAAATGTCATATGTAGGTGTGATGCCATATTAATAAATATTCTCTTGCAAATTAAATGCTAAAAGAATAAAATTTCTTCATAACTGCATAAACTGCTTGCTTAAATCTTTCATGTAAGGCTAGTGCAGCATTCATCCTATTGGTATCTAACCATCTGCATTCTTTATGGAAAGTGAATTTATTGCTTGGAGCAAACTGAACTTCCTTATCTACAAAATGATACTATCCAGACAGTCTTCATGAAAGTTGTCAGATGCTTCATTGTGAGCCTCAAGTACTGTAGTTACTGTTATCTACTAAAACCTTGGTCTGGCTGGGCAAATGATTGAAGACAGATATTAGGATGGATTCTGAAGAACTTGACCTAAACTTTATTAAATTGACATTTTCCAAGTAGACACAGTGTAAGGATTACATGGTTTCTGCCATGTAATGTATAATTTAGGGCAGATCTTGCTCAGCATACCAAAAGGATTCAACTTTACTT
Organism: Pachyramphus minor; assembly: GCA_013397135.1. Lineage (NCBI taxonomy): Eukaryota > Metazoa > Chordata > Aves > Passeriformes > Tyrannidae > Pachyramphus > Pachyramphus minor. Next base: position 842,822 of record VYXB01005975.1, on the reverse strand, counting down.
GAATTCTTCTGTTTTCATGCTTGATAGAAGAACAGAAAGTAGGAAAAAGTTATGATTTACAAAGTTATTTCCTTCTGTAAATGTTTGTTTCATCCTTTTTTCACGCTAGAGGTCATGTTTATGACAGTCTTTTAGCTGCACTGAATATTGGCTTCAAGTTTTAACAGGCTGGATCTTTGCACAGCTAAATGCAGTATCTAAATTTTAGTGTATATGCTAATATTGAAATTTCAGTAGAAAGTAACCTCATCCACAGTTCAGTCAAAGGTAAATCTAGAAATTGGTAGTTTTTCACTGTGTCTGCCAGATTGTCCAGCTATTTGTTATGTGTTCACACCTGGTAGGATTAGTTTTGAGCAAACTGGTTGGTTATACTGTAGCTGCAGAAGAGCATTCAAACAATCCAATTTCTACCCTTATGCACCTAGATTGAGTTTAAACAAATGACTGAAAGATGAAAGGGTCTATATCCTGTTATAACCTACTCTTCACCTATGTTTTAAAGTTTTAATCCTCTACTAATCTTCTCTTACACGAACTTTGTGTTTTTGTTCATCCTCAACTGAACACACACGGGATTTTCAGACTTTTTGCCCTAATGCTGTTTTTGTGCTGAAAGCTAGACTTGTGCAAAGCTCTATGGAAAGTGTCAGTGATGCAGTTTTGGTATTAACAGCATAGGGAAGCTGCCATCTCACATGTGTGTGTGGGGAAATGCTTTTATTTTTGCATTTTGCTTTAAAAGAGCAAATATATTCAATGTTGTAGGAAACAAATTAAGAAAATTGTTTTAAAAAGAAGTATTAATCTGCATTATGCTGATGTGGCAAGGAGAAATTCTCTAGGTTAGGATTGGGGCAGGGATAATTTAGATATAAATTAAAAAAAGCTCTATACTTGCAATTCCAGTTTCTCACTTCTGCTTGTTTCCTCTGGCTCTATATGCAATGGTATAGCAAACATATGGAAGAGTTTCTGATGGATATATATTCGAATTTTCTCCCTTGCAGTCTGCAATAGTTGGCCAGCATAAACATGCCAGGAAATACAGCCAGGTCATACTGACCTACTTTGCTTGCTTTTGGAGGGCAGAAGATTACTCTTCTATCCTTGTACTGTGATTTAGATGGATTTGGGAATAAGCCCAATTGAGGGGATTGTTTTGAAATCTCACTTTCTCCCCACTTCTCAGAATGTGCTACTACAAGGAGTCACTGCCATTGACAACATCTGAAAAGTGGTGTACTGCAGCAGTAGTTTGTGTAGTGCATATACAGACTATAACCTGGGTGTACATATAGTCTGCAATACACAGACTGTATATTACAACATGCAGCCCAAGTGTGTATTTTATGAGCTACCATTAAAACTTTAAAGAAAATGAGATGCATATAGAATTGCACATAGCAGTGTTTTAGCTGGCCCAGCTCCAGCAGAGTGGTGTTGGGCTGCATTCCTGGTCTCAGTTTGCAGTGCCTGGTTTCAGCCCTGCCATTTCTGCTGTGGTAGAGTGTGTGTTTCTCCATATGGTTCTTAGATGCTGAAATAGAGACCCCAGCCAGCCTGAGTGCTGTCATAGACCAGGCTGCATGAATTGCCAGCCAATACCAGGTTTTATGGTGCTACCAATCTGCTGGGTCTAGCTGGTTATACACTGCAGCCAGAGGTTTAGGGTAGATTTAAAGCTCCCTGGCTTGGGCATGAAGATCAGTGCAGCTGCAACATCTGAAAAGTGGTGTTCAGATGGTCAGGGCTTCACTCTCAGCACCTGGTGTCTTGCTGCTGCAGCTTTAACAGTATTTCTCAGCTAGATTGAGTTGAGACTAGTCTGCCTATTTATCTTATGGTCACTTTGCTATTCATAAGATAAATACATCTGTATTTATGTATTCATAAGATAAATACATCTGTAATGCAATAAAGTTTGCATTAAATATGTGTATTAATTACTTCTGACTCGGTTAAATTAAGTGAACAAATACGATCAGAGATTAACGGGAGTGGAGAAGTAAAATATCTGTTGTGATAGACAATCTAAAGTAATGTCACACTAAGTGAACTCAAAGTATTATTCAAAATATTATTCTTTAGCTTAGAGCAAGAAAACTCAGTAATGTGTATAAGCAAATATGGTGTACTTCTTACCTCTTTGAAAACATGCTTTACACTGGTGGTTTTTGGAATTTGCTGAAATGTGGAGGTAAAGGGAAGCTAGGGAGGCGAAGAAGCTTGATATCAGTCTGATTGATATCTGATTCTGTCTTCAGCATATCAAGTGAATTTGCTTGTGCTCTCACTGTAGTAATATTTTGCTGCCTGACTTCAGACTGATCTAACTTGCAGTGTCTCAGGGTCCTCCAAGGAAGCAGTGTATTCTACTTGGCCATTGGCTGGGGCCTTTGGTTGAGGAAAATATCCTGGATCACCTGACAGCTGAACTAAGTTGTCTTGGCCTTTTCTTGAGACTTTTTATGCTTTTCCATGGGGGAGAATTGATGGTGTCTCAACACATAATTCTTTAGAAATTAAAATATGCCCCGTAATTTAATTTTATTTGATAACACGTCTGTGCTGCCCTTTCTTATGTAATGAACCAAAATCTAAGTGGGGTGTAAAATGTCACTGTTCTGGGTTGGTAGATGGGATAGTAGGTGAAATAATTGATGGTCTAACATGCAAATTACGTCCTTTCACCTGGGCTAAGTAGAATGATGCTGTCTGTAGTATTTGTTATTTTTTGGAGTGCAAGTTAAGGTGAAAGGGTACCCATTCCAGAGACAGACAAAGAACAAATGACAGCATTTTAAATGACCTGTCAGTATATGCTATAGAAACTATGAAAATAAACAGGCACACAACATAGTGCCTGATAATCATACTTTTGGAAGAAAGTGCAAGTAAAGGTTAAAAAAACTATTGTTCCTCCTTTCAATATGAAGTATTTCTTACAGAAGTGTTAAGCTTTTAATAATGACAAGTTCTGATTGCCTGATGCATTTCTTTGTGCTCTTCTTGTGGCTTGTTGCTGTCACAGAATCTAAATGACAAAGCGTGTGGCCTCAAGACCTAATCTAATTTTATCTTGTAACAGTAGTAAAAAGGCTTTGCATTTGTCCAACATGTTTGATCCAAAAAAACCCCCCCATTACTACAACAAAACATCACTGGATACTTTCCAAATACTGGATTCAGACCTGCTCCTTTTGACGTGCAAGAGAATAGTGTTTAATTCCGGACATGATAAATACACGGCAGCGTAGACATCGAGGCTTATGTAACAAGGGAAAAGATAACTTTATGCAAACCTACCACATTAATCCTTTTCTCTTCCAAGAAAATTGATCTGTGTTTTTAAGGATCCCCACAGTAGGACTCCCCATGTGTGAAATATTAAGAAACATTACGTGCTTCTACAGAAAGGATAAACGGTTAGGGTGCCCTACTGAAAGGGAAGCCTGGGATGCTTCAAAGACTAGTTTTGATCAAATGTGATGGGAGAAAACTAGTTTTGATTCTTTGGTGGAGTTCAGGTGTGACAATTTTGACCCTAAAGCAAGGATTTGAAGGTAGAGAGTTAAAATACATTCTCTGAAACAGGCATAAAAGAAATTCATATCTCTAAATTACATAACAGATTTATGTGCAGACTTCGTCACACCATGGAAATTACTTTCTGACAGAGGGTAAATTAATCATCCTCTTGTGGATCAATTCAAATAAATAGGTGCAGAGGAAGGATAATAAGATGACTCTGTAAAGAAAACTTAATTCATAAGAGGGAACTGTAGCGTCATGACATTTTTCAGCTAGGAAAATTGAAGAGAGAGAGAATATCTCTTTGGGGGAACGTGATGGGCAGAGAAAAGCTGCTCAAGCTAAAGGATAGTGTTGGCACAAGAACAATTGGGTGTCATCTTACTGTGGGTAAAGGTACATTAGTGATTAGAAGAGCTTTCTAAATGCCAGAGGGGTGAGGTATGGGAACAGAATTCCAGTAGGAGTGAACAGGACATTCTTTTTGGCAGGATTTGGACCCCAACTTCACATATTATATCAATGCTATCAACTCTGCTGGGAAAGAGTGCAGCAAAGAATGAAGAAATAAAATAGGACAAAGTAAATTTGAATTTACTGACATGTTGCCTTGATTTACCCCCCAAACCTAATAAAATGCTAGACTGTGTGTTTTTGTGACAATATTGTACAAAAGCAAGCTTTATAATACTTACAAAACTATGAGATACGGAGAGTTTGTTCAGCACAGTTAATTAGTGCTCCTGCTTCTTTTCACCAAAAACTTTGCAAATGATAATTGATGGGTTGTCAAAGTACATTGAGAGTCCTGAGCAAGTAACAGCCCTGCTTCAAATAGCTGTAGTTCATAAGGCTCAGTAGCTGTGCTTGTTTTATTATCTAAATGTATTTTTACTTCCTGGCTTATTCCTTATAGAACAGGAAGGATGGGATTTCTAAAGTTAGAAAAGCCTCTAGATATTTCATTATGTATACTTTTTGTAATGCTGGGGTATTAATGGCAGCAAGGATTTATTGGAATCTCGTGTCACTGATTTTTGAGCTCCTTTCCTAAGGGATATTATATTGGAAATATAGATTGGAAATTATAACCTGTAAGATTAGGAATAAATAAGGTATTTGGGCAGAAGTGCCAAAGTATCTTATACAGAGAAAGAACCTGATGGAATTGTAATGCAAATAAGACTGAAATGGAGAACTATTTTAAATATAAATCATGTTTTTATTCTTCTTGGTCTTATATTTGGTACAACAAGAACGATCAAGGGTGTTGTAGATACTGGTGCAGGACAAATATTATGCAGTAGTGTGGAAATCATAACATGAAGTGGTTACCTGCTTTGAAAGAAAAACTAGATTTTTTTTTTTTTCTGAAAAGTGTTGGGTGACTTTAAAAATGTAACAGTAGTTAAGGTTAATCATAAGCAAGAGGAATAACTGTATTATGACCTTTATTTCAGTGAAATCATGCATTTGTTGGTTTTGATGTTTCTTTACTATGGAAGAACAGGACTGGGTCTTTGAGCAAACTTTTGCTGCAGGGATAATTGCAATGTCTTATGTATCTCTACACCACATAATACTGTAGAAATTGCACAATTGCTGGATGCCTCACCAAAACTAAATGTCATTGTCAGACAACAGAAAAAGTAGATCTCTAAAAGAATCACTTGTACTTATGCCTGAAGAGTTGTGTTCTGTGGTAGATAGTGAGTTTGGAGTCTTTCAACATTGATTCTCAAAAAATGTGTGTACTCCTCTAATTTATCTGATTTCAGTGGTATTATTACTGATTTGTGCCAGAGGAAATCAACTGATTTTCTTGTGGAACTATGATCCATTTTAAATAATTGTAACTTTAAGGCTAACCTGCCTTTCAAAAACCATTATTTTAACCTACTGTAGAAATAAAACTGGTTTTGTATTCTTGTTTTTCTGTTTTTCAGTGTTTTAATACATAATTCTGAGAGTCATCAGCGAACCTTTGTATAGCAAATATTATCAATTGTTGTTGTGAATAAATGAAAATTTACATTTTGCATTCCCATAAGTATCTGTTTGAAAAAAACGCCAAACCTATGCTTTTAAATCTGAACTCAGATGCCATTTGCTAGTTGTGGCTCAGGTGCTTAACTTTTCAAGGAGAAAACCCAGATTCTTGGTCAACCCAACCAAAACAAAACTAAGGAATGAAGGTTATCCTCTGGTCAACAAGCACATTGTACTCTTGCCACTGTTTTTACATTCCACTTTTCCTTCTTTGACACCTTTCATCTTTTAATTCTATGTCCAGGATAAACTAAGGATGCAGATTAAAAGCTTGTCACTTTGTGTACATACTGTTAACTATGATTAGGATTTAGTCCTATATGCTATAAGAAAAAAATAACTGGTTAATATTTAAAAAGGAAATGCTGTTGTAGTTAAAATATCAATATATGAAATATATAGTCATGTTGAGAATAGATGTTCATTCCCTGGTATTGTTAATACAGACTTTAAATCTTCTAAAATAAATACGTAGTTTCCTAAATCTCAATATATTTAAGCATTAGTAAGAAATTAATATATGTAGTCCAGTTGGTAGTTACAAAGTGTGTTGCATTTTACTTACTGCTTTTGAATATGACCTCCATGTATTTATAATTTAAGAACTGGTTTTGTTTCCAGAATAGTCAGATTTTAAGTAATAATTTTTATAATCTGTGGGATTTTTGGAGGTCAGGGTAATTATAACTATTGTTACATACTTTTCTGTGGGATGACTTGTTCACCATGTACAAGGCTGAGTTTGTTGCTAGTGTTTTTGCCTATTTTTACCTTTAAAAAAAACCCAAAAAAACACCCAAAAAGTAATAAACCCAAAACAAGCCACAAAACCAGCCAAACATCAAGAAGTTCAGATGCTTAAAAAGGATGTGAGCTAAGCCATGTAATATGGCTGAATTTCCCCAAAGGAGGAGGAAGGTGTCAGTTACGATTAGTGTGAACAACATTTGTGGCCCTGGAGATGTGACCTCTCATTACAGTAAATGTGACAGCATGAATTACTTTCAATTACAGTGAACTACATTCAGCTACATTAGTTCTGACACACCTCACTAGGAGTCTGCTGCTGTGGGAGCTTGAACCAAAGGGGAAAAAAAAAAGGCAAAACCTCAGAGTGTGAGTGTGTGTCTGTGTGTGTCACTTGAGCGAAAGCACTGGATTCTGACTCCGATGTGTTATGGCCTTGGCTTTTACACACTTCTGTTCCATCACTTGTTATTTCCACTGGCACTTTCAGGTTTATGCCTTGGGCACTGAAGAATATGGAAACCACCTTTTTAATATGCCATGTATAATAAATGTAAATGCTGAATTATCTTTTTTAAAAGGTTAGATGAATTATCCTTTTTAGTTGTGTCAGATAGTAACCTGCACCTTTACTTGGAATTATAAGTGGGGTTTACTAGCTGTCAGCATGTCCAATGTGTCCCATTTTTTTTATAGCATAACTACTAATCTTTATTAACATTATGCATTTATTCTTACAAATGAAATATATCACAGCACAGGATATTTATCACTTGACAGAAGCAGTTCTTATAATGTCAGTACTTTTTCCTTCAAGGTTCAATTATCATGCTTCAGTTTCTACCTCTAAGCTTTCACAGAAAATAAAAGATGCCCAGGGCAGAAGCCAACCTTTCACTTTTGCTACAGAGGAGATGCCATCTATTTCATGCTGTGCTAAATATTCCATCGAAACATGAGTAAAACAGTGCCTTTGGCAAACCATAAATTAGAAATAACACTAAGCAAAGGAAATAGCTTTAATTAAAGCATTTTGTTTCACTTTGAGGACTCGATTTGCAGAATATTGGCCTTTTTTTGTGCAGCGATGGAGACCCTCTTCTCACATTCAAGGGACTGGTGTTGGAATCACACTGGAAAATTCATGATGTAAAATTGCTGGTTAACAAAAGAGGAAGAAAAATGGTGGTTACTGATTCTGAAGTGATTCTGAATTAAGGCTGTGAAGTCTAAATTCCTGTTAACCTTCGTCCTAGGTTAAGGAGTAATTTTCAAACCTCAGTTTTTCCAGTATTTTCTCTGGCCATTCAATGCTGTAGTAGTGGTTTGTGGAAATATTTGTAAAAGTTTCAGTGGGTATGATAGAAACCAATATGCAGTGCAAACTGACTTCCATATGTTGGCAACTCCCAGGCATTAAGGTACAAAGATTTGTATTTTAGTTGTTTTACTTGCTAAAACTTACAGTAGAATAATATAATTTTTAGAGCTTTCTTCAAATCACTGACACAGTGGGAGACTAATAGAATTTTCAAATCAGCTATTCTGCCTGTGAAATATCCTGACTTGGGCAATCAAATTCCCTCAAATCCTGTGTTTGATTTTGGGCCCCTCACTTCCAAAGGGAGATTGAGGTTCTGGAGTGTGTCCAGAGAAGGGCAACAAAGCTGGTGAAGGGTCTAGAAAATCCTATGAGGAGCAGCTGATGTTGTCTAGCCTGGAGAAAAGGAGTCTTCGAGGGACCTTATCACTCTGTACAAGTACCTGAAAGGAGATTTTTCTCTCTATCATGTCTCAGAAGAAAGGACAAGGGGAAATGGCTTTATAATTGTACCAGGGAAGATTCAAATTGGCTATTAGAAAATAAAAATTCACTGAAAGGATGGTCAGGCATTGGAACAGGCTGCCCAGGGTGGTGATGGAATCACCATCACTGCAAGTGTTCAAAAGTTCTCTGGATATGACACTTGGGGATATGGTTTAGGTGTGGTTGTGGTAGTGGTGGGTTGATGACTGAATCAGATGATCTTGAAGGTCTCTTCCAACCTTGGTAATTCTGTGATCTTTGGTAAATGTATATTAAATTCTGTACATGTAACTGAAGGAGAGGAAAACATTAATTTTTTGGGTTTGGCTCTTGATCTCTGTGATTTTTATCTGATCAATAAGACAGGTTTCTTCTTGCCTACTTGGGAGTAGTAGAGATTTCAGTTCTTAAGGGGGAAAAGCCTAATACTTCCAAGAGGGAGATAACAGCTCATTTCATGTAATGATTTTCAAGAATATAGTTTTAAAATATGCTCTAGGGCCTGTCCCACAGAATAGTTGGGAGAAAAGTCACCGGGGTTATGACATTCTAAATTATCTGTAAAGCAGTTTTGTAGGTGGAGAAAAAGCAGCTGTTGGTATTATCAAACTGTCTTATAGTGATAATGGAAGTGAACTTGTAACAGTGACAGAGTACTTAATATATTGATGCGGACAGTGAGTTCTCTGGAAATCAAAACTGATATTCCAGATAAGGGAATAAATTAAAACAGGCTTAGATGCAGTTCAGATGGGAAAATTAACAAAATAATCTTCCTGATCAAGTGTTCTGCTTGCAGAAGCAGAAAATGAAATAAGACATTCAAAACTTAAATACATCTCCTGGGATTCCAAATGGTATGGGAATGAGAGGAAGGAAATGATTCTGTGTTGCAACTCTGAAATTACAAAGATGCACTTAGAGGCGTTTGCAGAATCCAGAATTGTAATTGTAGCAGGCACTGGAGGAACCTGAAAAATGTACGTAACATTCCACAGGGTAATATGAAAACAGATTCATCTGGAGAGAAGAAAGAAATTTGGCTTCAGGGCAGGCAGGCTCATGTCTTCCTTTGTATCAGAAGTGGAGGGTTTTTATCAGTAAGGTTTGATCTGCAGATCACAGGAAGTGAACANCCCCCCCCCCCCCCAAGTTTATTCAGTTTTGCTTTTACTATGGCAAGTTTTCGTAATACCTTGGCAATGTAGTATATCAGTAGTATTTCAAAATTACTACATATCAGTAGTATTTCAAAATTAGTGCATTTAGTGTTAAGTTTGGTCGAACACTTTTCAATCATGGGTAGAATGAAGAAAAGAGGAAGGCTTCATGGTGGAAGCCTTACCTTATACTAGAAGTATAAGGTAAATGTTTTATTTCTTTTTAAATGAATTTTCAGAAGAATGGATAAGTATTGTACCTGGACATGGCTGAAATTAAAGCAGGTATATGAAATTAAAGGTATATATGAAGTCGAAGTGTGGGTCTTGTTTGTGGACTGGGTACAAATCAGTGGTTTAGCTGTGCTATTTTTGAGTTTTTCTTGGAGCTCCTCCATGTCCATAAGGAGCTATTCCACTTCTGAGTATTTCTCCATGTGCTCTGTTTGCAGTAGAGTGAAGGGCTTCTGTTGAACACTGCCATGGCAGAAGAGCACATTGCTCCTTGTTTTTTCTCAGAAAAATTTGGATTTGTTATGGAACAGCCAGAGCAATCTGACCCTCAGATGTGTAATGAAAATATCTCCATGTTCATTGAGCCTTCTGTTCAAGTTGGAAGAACTATAGAAATCTTCCCTTTCATAGTTACCCAAATAATTAATGGGCACACAAAATGGGAATCTCCCTACATTTTTTTGCTGCAGGGAAATACCTGTTTCTACAGCCACATAAAATTTTGTGTATCTGGAATTTACTGTAAGACATTCTTTCAAAACAAAGTCTTTTATCAGTGGAAAAGCTTTGATTTTTCACTGTTGAATAAAATTTTTATTAAATAGACGCTTCAACCATTTGGTTGAAAAACAACCACAGGGGAAGAAAAAGTATTAGGAAGAATTTGTTCAGCAAAGTGAGACAATCAAGGATAAAGTTGTGCTTTAACGTTTTCATGGCTGTTGTAGAGCATTCTCCTGTCAGTTTGGATAAATGCATGTTTTCAGTTCCTTCGCTGTTCTGAACAATGTCTACAAGGAGTGTTCTATCCTGCCTGCCCCTTTAGTTGAAAATGTATTTCATTGGCATCATTGCTGTCGACACTTCTGTGGTTTATGACTCCTAATGTTCTGGCAGGTTGTCTGCTCATAAATAATGCAGTCCTCCTAGAGTTTTTGTCAGTGGTTTTTAGTGCAATTTTACCTACTAAAAAATACAGATTAAATAAAAGTGTATTAAGGGTTAAGAAACCGTTTCTGGAAGAAAACAATTCCAAAGAGATAACAGAGCATGTGGCATGTTGTTCCCAGAAAGGCATTAGATGTTTCACACTGAAACTTCTTTACCAAGCATACCTTCTCCTCAGTATAGAATTGTCATATCCACATCATATTATCTGATGTTTGGATGTATTAAACAAGAAAATAGGAAATTGATACAGATTTCTCTGATCAAATTTCTTAACATTGTTACACCAATATGAGGGATTCACATCCTCTAGTACTTTTAAAAGCCCTTGTTGGTTTTTTTCATAATGCTTTAATTCTGTGGCCGGTCCTGATCCAGAAGACCCAATCCTGGTCATAGCAGTTGACTGCTCTCCAAAAGCAGAGGTCTGAAGAGAATGTTCTCAGTCTTGCTGGTTTTCAAGGGGCAATAGTAAGACCACAAGTGTAGGATATTGGTTGGCCACTGGTCCAGAGCTCTGCCACATAAAACCTGAGAAGGATGATGGAAAACCTCCAGTAAAATAACAGGCCTAACCATGTGCTCCCTCCTGTATTCACCTCAAAGTCAGACCAGGACATAGAGTAGCTGTGGTGTGTTTGAGTTTTTGAAAGTCTTACTCATGAGGATTTCTTAAACCTTTTCCACTGTAATAAAAACCAACCAGACAAAAAAACCCCCAAACAAACCCCACTAAACTTAATTATTTATCCTTGCATAATGGAAGTTTCTACTCTACTAGAAGTATTTAGGAAAACAAATTGTTCCATTGGGTTGGTTTATAACAAATCATTCCATAGTTTTTAATCTGACAAAAGCAAAGAGCTACTGTAGTCATATATCTGACAGATTAATGAGTAAAGTATTGTGATGAAACTGTTCTATCAGATTTGCCCAGTTCTTTTGTAATGAAAGTGGAAATTAGGTTTGCAATCAGATGAATAAATCTTGGGCAAAAAACACCTACTCAAAGAATGTCATTGTTCTGTTTCTTGGCTGACACTATCAGTGCAGAACAGAACTACAAACTCAATCTGTTCTCCATGTTGTTTTAATTTTTTTTCCAGAAAGTCCTTGACATTCTTGAAAAACAGCACTGGATCATTATAGAGCTGTTGATGAGTACTTAACCCACAGAAATGTTACCTTTTTGGTCTTCACTTCCTTTTCATTTGGGATGCCACATTCCTTCAAGGTGACTCAGAATGCCTGCATGAAGGATCTCCTGGAAAATAGACTGTCTGTTGGGACAGGCTTTTCCTTTGGCAATAGGAAACTATTGGAAAATGAACTTAGGACAAGTGAATATGTTTAAATCCAGGCTATTGCAGCATCACCTGAACAGGTTGGCTAAGTATTTATGACAGTTTTTAAAGAAATTTATATCTATGTTTTTAAGTATGATTAGCCAAAAAAAAAAAAGGGAAAAGCTCTTACATGAGTATTTTTTTATTATCTATTTTGTAGTGAAAATGCTGAACTCTGCATTGCTTATAGTTTGATTTGATTGGTGGGATTTTGGTCTGGAGTTTTTCTGTTTTAAGGGAAAACAATTTCCTTTAGCTTTTGGAGTTGGTTTGTTTTTTTTTTTCCCTTTTTTAACCACTTTGCCCTTGTTTTTTGGTTCTCGTTAAATGTTCTGGGAAGTCTGTATCTACAAAACACTTCTGGACCATGAAGAATAGACTTGTTACTAGTCTTGTAACATCTAAAATTTTCCAAGCTCCAATATATATGTAGAAAACCCCCCGAAACATATAGGATTTACTGCTGTCAGTGCTCCTGTGTGTTCTCTACTCATGGATTTCTGCATGGTCAGAATGAATTTATAAGGATTAAAATATTCTCTTGATTTTTAATTCTCAGAACTTAAAGATGTTCACTAAACTACCTGATACCTGGTAATATTCTCACCCCCGGGTTTTTAGCTAAAACCTACTGTCTTATAATAATTAAAACTGCTAGCAAAAACCAAAATGTATTTAATGTTAATGCTGGTTTATGACTAGATGTAGGTTTAATTAATCACTTGGCACTGACTCTGGTCATCTGTGTAAGGTAAAATTGAGACAATGGGCCACTATACCCAAATATTCTACTTTCCTTATTGTGCCTTTTTTTTTTTTTTTGAATATCATGAATTAGAGGGTGGCAGAAAGACACCCAAGTAAATTGGATTCTGTTCCAGTTATATTCTTTATTGCTTACTTGGCCTGTGCTCAGCTGTGCAATTCAGATTCTTTGGCTCTGTGGTCAGTCTTCAATAGGAGTTGTATGGATTTAGTGCTGAAGCTCCTGTGTCACCACCTGCTAGAGTTTCTACAGCTTGTCTTCCACACCTTGCAAGTGTTGGTTGATAAATTTTTGGTACATGGTAAATTTGTGGTGGTTCTGTTACAGTTTTAGTAATTTGAGCCACACAGATACTTAGTAACTGATGTGAAAGTTTGTCATTTGGATGCAACATTTTTCTGTAGAAACCCTTATTTATGGAACAGAGGTGTTCATTGTTGTTACTTACAGAGTAAAGTGGAAAACACAGGAGTAAGAATATGAGAAGCAGTCACACTCAAAGATGAAATGCAGGATGAAATGTGGATTTATAGGAAGTGATAGCAGGAAATAATGAAAAAAATTATCACAGTGTTAAACATGGTCTGCTTATTCATCTACTGCTGGCTGCCAGAGTCTGTCAGATGAAAGTAAAGGCATTACTGCTACCTGAAACTGTCTTTGAAGGTTGAGATACTATTTCAATGATGTAAGTTGTTCAAATGCTCCTTCAGACTACATTGATTAAAAAAAAAAAAAAGACTTTATGAAACTTAATTGCACTTAATTTTAATTACAGCTCAGCATAATGCTGGCACATCCACTTCGTTCGTTTGCTGTCCTCAGTATGAGTTGTCTTATTGCACTTCCTTTTCTTGCAAACACATATGCCTGCTGGAGATCTGGGGAATGGAACTGTTGTGAATTGGGGCTATAGCAAGTGATTGTCAGTTCACAGTTCAAAAAAGATGAAAAGATTTTGTGTCCTCTTCGGAAACAGGGAAAACTCTGAGAGCGAGATTTGTTGCGTAGCAGGGGTACTAGGAATGTGAAATCCCTTTGGTTTTATATAGAACGGGTGTAAGAATGTTTATGCTGTGCAACACCTGCTTATTTCTACTCCTAAATATGGAGTTTGCATTTGGTTTTGACTTTCAAGTCTCAACCTTGCCATCAGATGTCCCAGTCCAAACTGCCAAAGCATCTGGATCAGCAGTAATATGATCGTGTCCTATAAAGAGTCTCAGAAGACTGGAGATATTTCTGGGCCTAATGCCAAATTCCTGCCCAAACTTGCCCTGGATTTGACATGTGTTCTGTGTATTCAGATGTAAAAGGGTCTCATGTACTGGAAATATCACGTGCACTTGAAGTATGGAAATAATGTCTGTTGGCCCACGTGTGTATTAAAGAAGTGTAACGATGGGCACGTGGTTCTATTTTCTGAAGTTGCTGCAGAGCACTGTCAGGAGGCAAAGCTGCACTTCCAAGTGCAGACATCTGACATACTTGAGACCAGTAGTTGTATTCCCTCTGGTGGATCAGGACTGCCCAGGGAGGTACAATGTGATTTAATTGGGTTGATCAGAACACAAATCCTTAAAATACTGTTTTTAGAACTCTCCTTCCCTTACTTGTTATGTATCCAAAGACATAGTTAATCCAATTGTTATCATCAAATTGTTGAGTGATAAATAATTCTAATTCTAATTCTTCTAATAAATGGACATGTGTAATCTTGGAAGTAAATGACTTTGTTTCTGTTTTTAAAGTTGATGAAACTAAGCTAGGCACATGGATTTCTTTTTGCCAGGTATATGAATTCCATGTTTCTTTCATTTTCTATATTGAGAAACTACTATAACATTTTTCACGTGTGAGAATAAATAGGTTTACTTTCCTTCGCTTTTTTTATTCTTACTGTGGTGCAGGTCACAGATGACTTTCAAGGGAATACAGGTACATGAGGTGAAAAATTGAATCATTATATTTTGAAATTCAGAACTCAGTTACTTTGCTGTGTTATAGGTGCTATGTTTTCCCAGTGGCAGAACTTGACAGAATGGCTGTTTGTCAAAAAGAAAAACAGCTCTATATGTTGTTGAGACATCAGTCATGCAACTTATTAAATACCACATGACTGATTCTTTTTTTTGTTGTTGTTGTTCCCAAATTAATAATGTCGAAGTATCTTGTGTTATGTCTAAACTTCATAAAGTTAATCAATTTTTTTACTTTGCTTAAATGGAACCACTTTTTCTGCTAAGTAGGTTTTTACTCTGGTACAGGTGTATTAGTCTGGATGCAAAAATGTATTTTCTCAGTTAAGAAATAATTACCATCTCTGATGTCAAGGGAATAGAAATTAATGTGGGAAGACTTAATTACATAGCATAATAGATTAAGGTTTTGCAAATTAAATACTTATTATTTTGAAACAATTATCTTGTGAAGCATCCTAAGTTAAATGCAGAGTTGTAGTGCATCACCTTACGACATGTAACAGTAGCTTTGCATATTTCTTTCAGAGATTTTGAAAATATGGAGATAAATGATGACTAATGTACACCATCTGGCTGGGGGGGTGGG